>OMKK01048377.1:0-11438 GCA_900302305.1 Polymixia japonica
GACTGCAACATACCAAAATGGCGGCGAAAGACGAGAGAAATTCGTCTGTAAATGTATTCCTCACGTCCCAGATCGAGAATATGCAGAAAATAAACCGTTCATTCAATCTAAAGTCTGTAAAAAAAACAATTAATTCTACGCCTCTTACTACTTTCGGCAAGCTTTGAATGAATTAAAACTACCCCGGTTTCGCGTGTCAACAAATCCGCGATTCCGTGATGATCATGAACATCGCTCTTAGTCTCGTCTTTTTTACATGAAGAAGTTTCCTCGTGTTTTTGTGTGAAATGCAGCCAAGCCTTGGAGCTTCTTTCTTTCAGACATTCTGTTCCTTGCTTTTCTCTCCAATTACGTCATGCGTTTGGATTCGCTGAGCCAGGCATCGATAAGAGGAACCGGTTCTCAAAGAGGGATTCGATTCCATGGAACCGAAACTTTTCTTATCGGTGGACCCGGAGAACCGGTTATCGATTAACATCCCTAACCCCACCCCTAACCTGCACCTCACAGGTGGTAAGTGCGCACAATGGTCCCAGGTAGTCTTTTTGGGCCAGGTTACATGGGCTGCCTGGTCACCAGGCACTCACCTGCAAGCACCACTACCCAGGCCCAGCTCCAGGAGTGGGTCCCAGTGACCCTGTTCCGGGCAGGGTAAACTTGGTCTTTATGTTCATCATGTCATAGGGGTGTTGGGATCATGTTTGTCTGGATTCTGACACCTGACCTGTTTGCCTTGGGAGACCCTACTGGGAGCATGAAGCTGATGACATAGCTCTGGGGGATCACTGAAACTCGCAAGCCCTTCCGCCACGACAAGGCCACAATCCAGGAAGGGTTGTGACAAGAAGCCAAACAAGACTAGGTCAAAACCTAGTATATGGCTGGACTGTGTATGGTCAATGTGCGAAATTGTAGCCTTGTCGGTAGAGGGATTTTCATTTGAAACAGATACATCAGCCAATGGGGAAACTCCAACACTCGGCTGACCAATGGTGTAACTTCATCACTCAGTCAGTGTGTCACTCAGTCAGAGAGGGACAGACATTCACGTTTATAGGGCTGGCCCCACTGTTGCAGTCCAGCCAATGGAATCTGACACTATGTGTGGGGTCTACAACCGTTTCAATATCGGTTAGGATTTCAAATATCCTCTAGTCTGTGCCAGGCATTACACAGTCAAGAAAAGTAAACATCACACAAACTACATTTTTTTGATTTACACATGCAGGCACATGTACCTTGCACACTGTCGCCTTCTGTATATAATAATGCACTAATGTCAATGTTGTACATATTTAGCAGATCAGCAGATCAGATATATGAATACATTGATTTCTACAACACATATCTGTAGCAATATGATTTTTATACTCATCATTCTCTACATCATACTTTGCATATACCTTTATATTTAATCTGCTTGTGCACAGCAAGGCAACCTCATATTGTACATATATTGTTTCAAGCTGCCCTTTTGCTCAATAGTATACATAAAGTAGATTATTATGATGTGAATTAATGCATTTTTATTATATATTTTTACTTTTTACTTTGTACTTAAAGTGGCAATTTCGAAGATCTCTGTTCTGTTGTCTTTGGCACCACCTATGGTGAAAAGCGGTAATTGTAGGTGTGTAATTGGACCTCATCATTGGGCTATAGGCTCAACTAACAATGTTTTATGTGTTTAGTTTTATATGACCGCTAACCATCGTTGAGGTCCTGGAGCAGGTTCTCCTGTCCAGAGAAGTCCAGCTTGACTTGGATGTTGACAGTGATTGCCACAGACTGGCCTGGCTTCAGAGGCAGGTGAGACAAAGCTTCTTCCAGCTCCCAGCTCAGAAACTCCCCAAAGACTTTTTCTGCAAAGACAAAAACAAACAACAAATGAACAAAGTCAAAAGACCAATAGGAAAAAAGGCAGTGCAGAGAGAAAGAGAACAAGAGACAGAGAGAAGTAATAAAGTATCACAGTCAAATCCCATGGGCAGCTTTCCTAGAGGTAGAGAATAGAGTGCCCTAGCTTTAAGTCCTAAACCCCAGAAGTGTGTTACCCATGTGTTCCCTCGCCAAAACTCACTTGGGTTTTGGTTAGATCCATGAAATAAGGTCTATGGTTAAGTGATATTGTACATTTTGCTCTACGAGATGAAATACATCTGTAAATATCCCACTTGTGAATTTTGAAGCTTTTATGTGCCTCAAAAAATATCGATTGCATTTATGCTTCAAAAATGTTAAAAGTGGTGTTCATTTGTGAAGATTATATTGTTGAACAAAGCGTGTGAATATCATATGCCTTTGTTTGCCACAGAGCTTATTTTCTACATCAATATAAAACCCAGTGGGAAAAAAACATTTTGGCAAGTTTTGGCAAAAGAAGCAATGGTGGAGATAACTTCCAGGTTGGCCTACAGAAAAACATCATCACGCCGGCATTCTGTTCTACAGGTCCTGGTTCAAAGAGAACCAACAAAAGAGCAGCGAGACTGAAGGAACTTTTTTTTCTTTTTTACAAAAATATTTTTTTGTTCGATGAACCATACAGGACATCAAATGAAACCTGTCCGGGTACACGCAGCAGGACTTGCTGACTGGTTACTTGTAAGACGATAGGGACATGACGAGAACTGATGAAAACGAAATGGACAAGAAGAAACCACAAACATTTCCGGAATAGGAGAACAGGATGACATTTCTGTGCTTGTACCCACTTAAATGCAATTTGTTCTGCATATGTAAGCATTTTGTTGACAGTTTCATTTAGACTGGCTGGTTGCTGTCTGTGATGCTTGCTGCATATTGACATGGAAAGGGTAGGGAGAGGGGCATCTTACTCTTAACTACATCACGTTGTACATCACAGAGTAAACCTCTGTTAATATGATGGTTAAGCACGCTGGCTTTTGCAATTGGCCTCCCAGGGTGTGGGTTAATTGCTACAGTAGCACTAAACTGTTGATGGGTCGCCTACCTACAAGTACTTCTGGTGCCCAAGACTCAGCAGTAATTTATGCCTACAACCCCTTCCACCTGAGACAGATGACTCAGCAGCATCCACTTCAACAAGGCACATCAAACGAA
This sequence comes from Polymixia japonica, assembly GCA_900302305.1. Taxonomy (NCBI): domain Eukaryota; kingdom Metazoa; phylum Chordata; class Actinopteri; order Polymixiiformes; family Polymixiidae; genus Polymixia; species Polymixia japonica. The sequence continues at coordinate 3,085 of OMKK01048377.1, forward strand.
TGATACATTGACTGAATAAACCAAGTGTTCTGCCTACATACGTGTGCCACCCCAGGAACTAGCAATTGCTGGAACAGCAAAAGACTGATCATTACAGAAAAGGGGGGTAGGGGTGTGGAGGTGCATTCACTGCAAGTACTGAGGTGTCCAAATCCATAACGAGAACATTTTGAAAAACCCTCAGAAAGATGTGGGCTGCTTTAAATAAAGATTTTGTGAATGACGCACCACTTTAAATATTCATAACCATAGAACTCCTTTGGCTGAATTAATGGAGGGAAAGACAGAGGGGGATCGGAGCGAGAGGCATCAATTGGGCTGCTGGAAAATGAATAGTAATTGAGACAGGGAGTAGAAGAAGAAAAGAAAAAAACTAAGAAAAAAATAAGCAATTCACTTTGACATGCAACACGACAGCTTATTCAACAGGTAGATGGCTAGCATTGCAGATATAGCCCTGATATTATGATCACACCAAAAAATAACTGTGTCACAAGGAAATGTCAGCTATAATGACTGTTGAAAAATGTCTCCCTAGCCTTATTTGAAGTATTAAATAGAGACATTTCTGCCCTTGAATAGACTGAATGGAGATCACGTCAGAGCCCTGTTAAAGTGGTCATGAAAAAGCCTCAATTTCTTTTCTTTTTTATAGTTTTTGCAATATATGACAAGGGACTAAACACTGACATACTATATACAGTATACATAGCCTACTAGACAATGTTAGACAACACAAATCTTTCACATAAAACAATAGTGTACAACACCATGTACAATACAAAAACAAACAAAACAAGACAAACAAAACAGAAAGGGGGTGTTGTGGGTGCAGTTCAATTACAATATATTTCAATCATATAATATGATCTTATAAAGATCCAGGGTCCATCATGTCAATGATCATATTCAAAGAGGGCTGAGGCTGCCCGTTCCATTGACAATAAATCCATGAAGTCTTTTAACCAATTATCAAGACTAAAGCAATTTGGTTTGTGCGATTTCCAATTCATCATAATAATACTTTTAACTGACATAAAAGCTAACGCAATGATGCGGTGCGTGAGCGTTGACGGTATATTTTCTACCCCTGTGCCTTAAAGGCAGACTAATGGACATTGGCGTATTTTCACATCCAGAATAGAAGACAATTTTAAAATGATCAAAAGCTCCTCACTGGAGGCCAATGCCGCAACAGGTGCATAAGTGTTCCTGCCTCTCCACAGCCACGCCAGCACACATTTGAAAGGGAATGATCCATTTTCTTTAATCTACGTGTGATATAAGCCCTGTGCACAACTTTTATTTGTAGCGTTTTGTATCTTACACAATTGGATAAAGCTGTTGTGTTTTTTTTAAAACAGACTCCCACTGTGTTGTGGTCAGGGATGTGGCCAAGTCCCTCTTCCATTTAATGGAAGGCAAGCTGTCAGGAGAGGCAAGGGACATCAACTTATGTAGTGCCGAAACCACTCTCCTCCCCAAGGCAATCCCCCCTCAAGGTATTGTCCAGATCTCCATTAAGCCCCGTGTCCATGTTCTTTGAAATAAGCATCTTTAAGATGGCTCTTAATTGTAAACATGATAAAAATTCAGTATCTCTCAAACCAAACCGATTTTTCAACTCGTTAAAGGGTACCCTATCCCCATCCTTCACAATCTGCCCCAATTGATTTATACATCAACCCTGCTATGTATTGTTCGTCAGTGTTCTGCCTCCAGCAATTAATAGGGGGTTATTTCATATAGGGCATGAGGCTATATGTTTCTGTAAGGATTTAACTACCTCACAGGAAAACTGAATTAAAGGGTTGTCCATTTTCAAGTTGATTTTAGGATGAAACCATAATGCTGATAAAGAGACAGTCTTATAGTATTCAAATAAAATCTTCTCCAGTTTCACTCTTGCATGTGTAGACTCATGACAAAGGAAATCTAGCATTATAAGCCAGATAATATGAATAAATATCTGGAATTCCTAATCCACCACTACTTCTTGGTCTCATTAATCTTTTGTAGCTGATTCTAGGTTTCTTATCCCTGCACAACAAACCTGTAAGTAACTTATTGACTTGTTTAAACCAATAGGGGGGGATTCAACTGGTATAGCTGATATAAGGAATGGTAAAATATTCATCTTTATCACTTCTGCTCTGCCCCATAATGAAATGGGTAGTACTGCCTATCTCTTAATATCTTACCTGACTGTCTTTAGAAGGTGTGGACCATTTGAGTCAAAAATCTTATTGATGGGAGTCCAGATGTTTATTCCAAGGTATGTCATACCTTGTGATCTCCACTGGAAAGGGGTGGTACCAAGATGTGCAGGATAGGTCAGGTGGTTTAGGGTAATGGCTTCACTCTTATTATAGTTTACCTTATAACCTGAGAATCGGTCTCAAGACCGATGTTGGTGCATACTCAGCGGTATGGACTGATTAGCTATGATGTCATTGAATAATAAAGTAAGAAAACTCCTGAGGAGTCTGAACAGTGCAACAACAATTATATCTCCTCGTGTATAATTGATTGCAGTTCTGCCTCAAGAATCAACATTGCATTTTTAAGTCTTAAATTATTGGGGTCCAGCTGATTCTAATGTCTTAAGTTCTAAAAGTTTTTGGGTTTTTTCCATCATCATTCTCTTCTTTTTAGCTGTGGAATAGCTAATTATCCAGCCTCTACAGGTTGCTTTAAATGCTTCCCATACTATTTGTATTGAGGGCACAGAATTTAGATTAACATTTAAATACGTGGTTATTTTCTCTCTTATCAAAGACAGAAACTCTTCATCCTTAAGCAAAGAATTATTGAATATGCATTGCTGACTTTCATGGTTATTTACAGAAAGAGAGAGGACGACTGACAAAGGGGACGGATTAGAAAATATATCACATTAAATTAAATTGTGATAATTGCAAATAATCAATCCTGGAATATGAGTTATGAGCATGTAAATAAAATGTATATTCCCAGGCATGAGGGTTTACAACACACCATATGTCAGTCACTGCCACAGCGTTCTGTAATTATTTAAGTGCAGCTGATAGTGCACTATCAGATGCAAGGGGGCGGCTTGACCTATCCACTACCGGATCACAAACTAGATTAAGGTCTCCTCCCACAAAGATTGGATCTGCAGCAAATTGGGATGGCACCACATTCAGCTTGGATAGAAATTTGGCTTGACCAATATTAGGAGCATAGACATTCACTAAAGTGCATTTTTTCATTTTGTAGAAGACCTGATATAATGATACACCTGCCATCTTCGTCAACTATTTTTTGGGAAAATCTAAAAGATAGTCGTTTGCTATTAAGATACTGACGCCCATAGAGGCCCCAGTAACTGGTGCTGAAAGGACCTGGCCAACCCATCTCTGTTTTAGTTAATAGATTCAGCATCCTTCAGACGTGTCTCCTGTAACGTTGCCACATCACAATCCAGGGATTTCAAATGAGTAATGATTTTATATCTCTTTGTTTTATTTGAAATCCCTTTTACATTCCAGTTCAGCTTAATAGTAGTCATAACCCTATTAATTCACTGTAAATAAATAAAGATAAAGAAGAAGCTAAGAAACAGAAATATTATGCCCTGGATTTATCAATGTTCAGCACCAACATAAAGGGGAAATAAACACAAAACACATAAAGAACAACACAAAACGTGCCAAAAGGCAAGTACAAACATAACAAAAAAGAGATAGAAACTAAGTCCATCCCCTGTCCGTGAGCAAACTGATAGGCACAGCTATCTGCAATGATCAGACCATGTCCATTAATCCTAATTAATGCAGGATCGGCGTATTCCAAACAAAAACAAAAAAGATTAACTGAAATAACATAGAACACACAAGATCCTGCTCACAACAAAAATAAATATATAAATAAATAATACATTTGAGAAAGAAAATGAAAAATGTAAGCCCTCGGAAGAAAGAGTACTTTCATGATAGTTGGCTTAAACCATGGACTTTCCATAACTATACTGAAACTAATACAAATAAATAATTAATTAAATAAATTCTTGGCCAATGTATAAATTAGTGATTGGTCTTAACTGGTGTATCATAATGCCTCCATTTCAATAGCTTCCCAAAACACTTAGGCTAAGTTTTCATCCGCTTAGTCTCCCATTCACCTCTGCTTTCTCCCTCAATGATCCACCCAGTCTATGTCTACCTGAAAAAGTAGTGACATCAGGAGGTTATGTATCACAAGAACCAATCAGGACAAATAAACAAAGTGCAAAATAGAACATAATCACAATCAGCTTCAAAATGAAGGGAAGAAAAATTGCACCATGTCCTGTGCAATTGTTAATTACCACAACTCGCCAAATAAAGCACAGATTAAAAATTCAGGAGGCTTGCATATTCCATTTCACTCCCAAGTCAAAAAGTAATTATGGAACAAAAGCTTGTGGGCGTAGCCAATTGAAGCAATCAATAGTGTCGGCAATAGCCTTGAATTAGCTGAATGTTAGTCTCAACACTACACAAATACAACATGGAATTCTGTCTTCTATACTGTCACACGCCAGACAGATTCAAAATCAGATTCCCAGCTTCACCACTGTTTATCCACAGATGACCCCAAGAGGCTAAATCTTTCTGTGTGCGGAAAATGTGAATATTTGTGTTAAATTTTCAAAATCCCCCTTGTCTTGACTTTAGCCAGGCAAAAAAAAAAAAAAAAAAAAAAGGGCTGCAATAGGCCGCAGACTAGCCTCGCAAGGTCAGTCTGGCTCCCAAGTTTAGCTAGACTTCATCTAAATCAGTCCAAAGCATCAAAATGGCACAGCCCCATTCATACTACTTCTACTACCCTCTGTCAACTACTGGTGGAATTACAGCTTCTCTATGTGCTCCAAAAAACAATTCCACCCTCACACCGTGTGCACACCAACGTGTCAGTTGGTTGTGGCTGTGCGCCGGCAGAAAGAATAATGTTGTTTGCTCTGCCATAGATGCCTCCTTATTATGGAGGCTCCATCTTTTATTCATTCATTCCTACTAGGGACTACTGAGAGCATCAGGAGCCAGGGCAGACGCAACCTCCAGCAGGGATGCTTTGTGGCCACAGTTGACCAGTTTAAGGCTGGACTAGCCGACGCAGGTGAGACCAGGCTGACACAGTGACTGGTGATGTTAACTCATATTTTGAGGAAGCCCTGTGGCGGTGGAAGCTATGACGTTACTACCTCTCTCGCTACCGTTGCAATGACCTGGCGCTTTGGGATTAGGCATGGACATGACGAAGGAAATAAGATCTCCTACACGGCTGTGTCATCCAGGCTAGTAAGTATGAAAAGAAACAAATTAGCCTTAGAATGAAAGAGCTGTGGGCAACTGTTGAAAGAAAATCTATCTGACTAAGTATACAACCCTGGAGTCTACCGATGATAATTTCCATAATGAAGCAGTGATCTGTTCCACTTGCGCTCACAAAACCAAGGCTATAGGAAAACTAGCTGTCCAGCTGCTCAATCGTTAAAGGTCGCAGGGAAGCTGATTGACAGGCCACAAAGCAACTTGACGACTTGTAACAGCTTGGCAACAACATCTCATGCAAAAAAAAGCAAGGATATTTAGTTAGATAGATAGTTAGCTCCCATACACTGTATTCATAGTTTAAGCTGCATCCATCTGGCAGAAGGCTGAGGGTGCCAAGGGCTAGCGAGATCAGTACAAAAAATACTCCACACTATAACTCAAAAGGCCTATAGCTGTTGGGGAGGACACGCAACTTGTTTGCTCGATTACAGCTGCACTCTTTGGGATATAATGCCTCTACCACTGCTATCATTTGTATGTCTGATATGTGCTGCATGATCTTTTTCTATGCTCATTGTATGTCAGAGAAGTTAATGGCAAATTTCCACTAGATTGGACATAAAGCTAAGACAATCTAATCAAATATAATCCAAAGACATCGGGAGGTTAGAGCACCTTTGATGTTGTCATTTTAGGCTTATCTCATCGCTTGTTAATGAGCTGCTTCATCATAAAACACCAGGAGAAATGACACTGTCCAAATTAAAAACAAAGCAAAAAAATATATATATTTACATTTTTTTCCCCCCGTTTCTTAGAATTTTTAAGGACAAGGCCTGTTTCAAGCACTCTACTTGTGTAATAAAAATGTTACCTAAATGGTACCTAAATTAATGGCAGCAAATTAGGTGGCATTGCCAACAATAGCCAGAAGGCTTGTCTCGCAGGCTTTTTGTTGTATGATCAATGGCGCTGCTGTGCAATTAGCAGGGCTGGCTGTATCACGCGCACCATGCTGCACTGTCCCTCGTGCTGTGTTGTCCTGCGTTGTCCCTCTCAATGCAACATGTGTGGGGTTTTTTGCTGAGCCATCACTCGTGGCACTTGTATGCCTTTTCAAATGCCTGTCAAGAAGCCAGGGGAACACCTTAAGACCTTGTCGCTCTATAGGAAGAGCAAGGGGGAGAACACAGCAGCCTTTTCTGCTGCCTAATAGAGATGGGAAAAGCGCAGGCAGCGTTATGGCTGCGGAGCAGAAAGGAGCACATACCACTTTATGCTAATTATCAGCTTCTCAAACAGCCTGGGAACAAGGCGCCTGCAAAGAGGAAGTATCTCAAAGGCGGCTGAGCTGCTAGCAGCTGTCCAGGGGTCACTCCAGTTAACAAAAACAAGCAGATGCTCTGCTATAAAGGCCACTGCCACACTGAGCACAAGGTGAAGAGACTCAGTATTTATTGAGTCTATGACAGGTCCACTTGTTCTTACTTCAGCTACATAAGGGACAGTAGAAATAGCAGACATCATGATCTGGGACCTGGACAATCAATTCTATGGCCGTTAGTTAGGCAGGCGGCCAGATTGTGGTAAGAATGACGGACGGCGCCCAGCATTCCTTTCGGACTTGGACTAAAGGCAATGACTCACCTGACGGACAGACTTGACACGCCAGGACGACACCTGGGAAAACGGTACAGCTCCCATGATGTAGAAAAATAACAGCCCTGGCGGAGGCTGAAAGATAAGAACAACCTCTTCCTCCTCCTCCTCTTCCTCTTCCTCCCACATCTTCGTACTTTAGTTAGTAGCATGCAGCCTCCCAATCTGGCTGCTCATGCAAGATCTTCCCGAGTCACTTCACAAGTCCTCGACAGTGTATTACCCCTCCTCCCCCCCACCACCACCACCCCAAGGCATACACATAGACAAACACTCCCCAGTATACATCTTGCCCTTGAGCTGGCACTTAGCAGACAAGTGGACTGCTCACCTCCCTTAAGTATCGCATAAACACTATACATCTTTGATGGCTAAAGTACCATTGCTTCCACCGGGCCATGTGGGTTTTACTCCGAGACATGGATTCCGACTTCGCCTTGCGAACAGAGGCCACAGAACAATATATCTACTGCTCATTTAATATTAAAGTCTGAAACTGAGGTTAAGGGGCTTTTCTGAACACATGCATCTCTGATGTTCTTAACACTCCTATGCATTACAGTGGATTTGATCTATGTATCTGGCATTGGAGTGTTTATGGTTTGCCGTTACGCTCTGTCCCCCATTATAGATAATGTCTTCATGGCGGATTGACTGGGTACACGAGAGAAACACTTTTGAGCTTCTAGAAACAAACTCGAGCCCTTTGCTGCAGGATAGAACTAAATTCACCAACAGCCAGGAGAGAGTGAGAAAGAGTGAGAATTAAAGAGCAGGGAAGGAGTGAGAGAGAGAGTGAGAGAGAGAGAGAAAGAGAGAGAGAGAGAGAGAGAGAGAGAGAGGCTGAGAAAGAAACTGGCAGAGAGAAAGAATGGACCTCAGATGCCCTAAAAGCATATAAATAATAGGTGCTCCATTCCATCTTCACCAGCCCTACCAAGTCTGGAGGAAAAGTTGGGTTGGAAAAAAATCTATTGAGTGTATGAAAGTATATTTTATAGTTAGGCTTGTTCTAAATCAAAGAGAAAGACAAGAAGCAAGACATTACATTTAGCTGTAAATTCTACTAAGACCTAACGTAATACATTCTAGTGAGCAATGATTAATTAGTGAATTGATATGCAGGTCAGGTAGCTGTATTTTGTGTTTGTAACATGTGTTTGAAATATTGTGAGGCATTTTTGAATTACCTATACTTTGTCATACGCATTCTCGTAATGCCCAGGCTGCATGGCAGGTTTTAACTGAATATTCAGCTTGAATTTGTCATTAGTTGTGGTGGTACCTGCTTTGTTCTATGATACAAAAGTTCTGGCCTCACCAATCTGTATAATAAAGTTGAAGTTGTCTGCATGTCTGTGTGTGTGTGTGTGTGTGTGTGTGTGGTGTGTGTGTGTGTGTGTGTGTGTGTGTGTG
>OMKK01048416.1:7856-40814 GCA_900302305.1 Polymixia japonica
AGCTTAGGGTTGGCCCTTCTCTCTTCTCATGATGTTCATCATCCTTTGGCTTTTTCAGGATCTTGATCAACGGCACATCATCGTCAGAGCTGTCATGGCCAGAGAGGTCTATGACACCATATGTTATATATTAAAATAGAAATAATAGGACTCACCATCTGTCACATAATTTAGTCAAGACAATGCAATTTACAATTTGTTTAGTCCCTTTTGTCATAACACTTTGTTATGTTGTTAATGCTGAAAGTGCTAAACAAACGTTATTTTCCATTCTGCCCGTCTTTCAAACTATGCAAAAATATGGATAACTTTACCATAGTATTCAACAAAGACAATTCTTCAATATGTGATTGCATGCATGTATTGTTTTCACTTGTTTTCTTGGTGTCAGTGCCATTGGTGCGACATGATTTTTCATCACTCTCTGGTTTCTTAGCTGGACCCTGCGACCCAACACACCATACTTACTAGTGTATGTTTTTGAGGTCTTTTTTTCCTCTCCATTTCTGTCCTTTCCTGAATTACTGTTAGAGTTGAGGGTCAAGCAACGTGTGCTCATACACACTTGTTTGTCATCATTCTTTGGCTTCTTCAGGAACATCGACAGAGGTAAGTCATCATCTGAGCTGTCATGATCTGAGAGCCAAGTTAGGACAAATATTATCACACTATGAAATGATACAGTCAATGATCTCCCCGTGAAATTGAGAAAAGTATTGCTCTGATCCCCTTTTCTTTATTTTATTTTCAACGTCCTTCAGGGCAAAGTAATGTCAAGCTAGGAACCAAACTAAGACTCTAATTTGCGATGTTATATCAATGTAGTCTGTAGCTACTCCGCTGATAATTTAATGGGAGTTTTTATGAGCTCTGAATCACCACGGGGTCCAAAATTACTATTCACCGTCAATTGAGCCATAATTACATAGTTGGCTCTGTGATTCTATGTTTGGGAGACTTGTTAATGTTAACAAATCTAGAGTTAACTGTCCAACATCATGGGAAGACAAATTTCTCCCAAGGGAGACAAATAAAGAAAACCTTGACCTTGAATCTTGTTTCAGCGTTTAATTTCCTTCACGTACATATCTGCAGTTATAAAGTTGTAAAGATAAACACAGCCCACCCACATGTGCGCTCTCATAGTTCAACATTTCGACAAAATAAATGGTGTTTTTACCTGATGTATTATGTACAGTGTGCAGGTTGTCTGAGGATTTGTCCATTTTGTTGATCAGTTTAATTTATAATCCTTAACAAATCTATCTGTGTTGCACTCTGTACCTATTTGGCCACCCGTCGCCGTGTCACTGCGTACACTACGCAGAAAATATTGTAAACAATTTTCTAAGTTCAAAGACCCATTTTTAACGTTGTGTGTAATGTCAAGTTTTTGTTTTCAAAATTTCGGCGCCCTGTCAACTTCTGATGACGTCACTTCCGTTTCAAAACGTTACGTAGGGTGTGACGCTGCGCTCAACATCAATAAGAAGTCTAAAATAACAGGGATGTCTATAGCAGATTGTAGGTAACCGATCTAAATTAAAATTAGTGAAAAAATGAGATTACTCTAGATTCTATGATAATCTGTTGAAATTTCTACCTAATAATGTGATACTGACCTGTTGTCACAAATATTGCATGCCATTTTTCCTGATAGAAAATCCATGTTTAATGTCATACCATGAAATTGCAACAGTTAAGCTCTTCAATATTCATGTTACCACATCAAATGTAGGGGTAGACTTTTAAATAATAAGTTTGGTTGGCTCTAAAGTACAGTACCTCTCTGATTTAGGGAAGAAATCACACAACTCTTTAATGAAGTTGAAGAATGTTTCATTTCTAAATGCTCTCAAACTGCACAGTAGATAAGCCATTAAGTATTCATCATACAAGTAATAGGCTAAATATGGGATTCTATGATAATGTGTTGAGCTTACCATCTAATAATTTGATATTGACCAGTTACCTTGTTATAAATATATGCCATTTTTCCTGATAGGAAAACCGTCATTAATGGTTCATACCTTGAAATTACTACAGTAAACTTCTAAATGTTATTGTAGTAATGTCAAGATATGTACCCTTAAACATGGCTTTTTTATTGTAAAAATGGACATGACTCGGAGCTACTGTTGCTTGTGCTGTTTGACAACATTACCTACATACCAGTAAAAATCAAGTGGCAGATAGTTTGACTGCCGTTTTCAAAACTGGCACCTAGCTTGACCGCGGTGCAGTGACATACTTTTCCATTTGTCTGAAGTGACAATATTTTTTAGGTCAACAAATTCCTGCTCAGGGCCTTGCACAAAAAAACATGATGACTGTTAAAAGCTTATTTAAAAACAAACAAACAAAAAAAACGAACAGGATAAATATTCAAGCAGTGTACGGTTCACGTCTGACAGATTGAACATATTTATCTAGATGTTCTAGCCCTGGAAATAAGGTAAACACCATAGAGATATGGGTACTTAAAAATAAAGCTTTGTTAGTTAACATTATTTGAAAGAAACAAGGACAATATTGTTCTATTCCAAAACGTAAAAAATAATTAATCAGGAATCCACCCTCCCAACGATTTCAGTTGTCTTTTGTTTGTTTGTTTTGTAACAGTATTCCCAGCCTATTGAGAATGTCCTGTTCCCCAGATTATTTCCTGCTACTTGGTGTTGTCCTGATTACATCCCTGAGGAAGTGGACTATATTTGGTGTCCACTGAAACACAATCAGCTTGACAGGGCAGCAAACCAGTCAGAAGCAGGAGCCAATTGAATTCTATTATTTTTACTGTTTAAACCAAATAATCATTCTAAATCAAAAAGTGCTATTGCAGAAATACTACCATTTCTAACCTTGCGGCCATTTCAGTTCACAATTTGTACCAACAGATCAATCAAATTATCGACAGTACAATGCAAATCCACTAAAGTAAAACTAGACATTGGCATGTGCCTCTCTAAAAGACAACTAGTTAGGAGGTTAAATCATATTAATTTTAGTTCATTAACTCAAATGACTGAGAGTTCACCAATGTTTCATGCATCCTTATTTCTCCAACGGAACATTTTCTGACCATTTCAGCCACAGAAGTGCTAGTATACCACTCTTAAAACTCAGATTAAATCTAAAATACCAACAGCCCAATTTCCACCACAGGGCTAGATGGGGCTTGAAGGATAATTCCACCCATTTTCTACCTGGACCTCATTTCCCCATCTTTTCTGATCATACCGATCGTCTCTGACCAAAAAAATGATCAGAAAAGATGGGGAAATGAGGTTCAGGTCAAAAATGGATTCATCCTTTAACCATTATTCAGGTCAACCATTTCCCCTCAAAACATTACATCTTGTGTTTTTGCATCTTCTTACAAACAGTATTGATTCGCCTGCTGGATTTTTAGTTTGTTACAAAAAAAAGTGCTTTAATTCCTGTATTAAACATTTGAAGCTAGCCCCCCGGCTAGCCCTATTTGACCCTGCTGTGGGAAAGTGGCTAAGGCTCTCTTGCCGATCAGAACACATTACAGTACGATGGGTGAAACACCGTTTCAAGTGGAACAATCCAAGTACAGATTGTTGTAACTGTATGATGCTTTGTTCTGTACAACTCGTGTGTCTGTGCTGGTGTTTTGAGTGCTCTCTAAGACAGAGTTTACATGGCAGCCATCTTGCTGGCTTCGCGGACACCACTCAGGTAGGCCCCTGTCACAGTCTGAGGGAAGTGTCTGTTGGTGGCCTGGTGACATTAAAACAAAACAAAAAGATGAAAAAAAGGATTAAAGTCATTCCAGAAAATGGTTAAAAAACAATTTTCTATTGGCTCTTCATAATGGAAGGTCAAAACCATTGACCTACCTTAAAAAGTTCTTAAAGCCACTACAGAGAGGATTTTTGCTTTAACATATCATGATTAAATAAATTCTGATTACATAGTGCAATGGCTATGGAAGGATGATACCATCACCGTTAAGACTGGTTCCCGAGAAGCCTCTCTTTCACTATGCAATTTGATGTGCCACCGGGTACAATTGCCGGCAAAAATAGGATCGAATTACATCACAAAGGAAGTGCATCAATCAAAACAGGAAGAGGATCGCACTTTTTATTTTCCCGGTAGCTAGCTAAATCTTGCCCCACGATTTTTGATCTTTTATGTCATGTCTTTACGACAGCGACTTAAAAATAATACCACCAGGAAACTCAAGGGGTTTCCACACGACATAGACTTTGAGATACACCGCCTCACCTCGCCAGCAAAAAAGACTTTTCCCTGCACGTCCTCAGCGATGATGTCATAGGCCTCTCCACTGCCCCCTGTCTTTACAAAGCTGTAGGACATCTGGGACCAAATGTCTTTGCTCCAATGTGTGACAAAGTAATTCAGTGGTTCTGGGACCTCCTGTCAAATAGAGGTACAATAGAGGTAGATGATAATAATAATCTTTGTTTATATAGCACTTATTTAAAAGCAGAATTTACAAAGTGCTTTACAAAAGGCCTTAAAACAGGAATAGTGGTTAACTGTGTTTACACTGCTGACCCAACACTAAACTCCTCCCAAAAATCTGTTCTACTGTAGCATGTGAGGCTTTTGATGGACAGGGGAGAGGAGCGACGCAGAGGTGCCGCAGGGGAGGAGAAAAGTCCAGCTTGTTTTGAACTGTAATGGTTTGTTGTTGTAATGTGGGTCATCTCTGAATGTAAGCCTCATCTACTGTTGCACTAGTAAGTCACCCTGAGCGAGAATGTTGTGAAAATATAAATGTGGATTATTATGCGATTTGTGTCACCTGTTCTTTGAAGAGTTCACGCAGGACCTTCAAGCACTCGTCTGCAACCTCCTTGTCCTCCATGTCCCGGATGTTAGGTACAGCCTCACCGGTGATAACAGACATTAGGACAGACTGCTTACCCTGCAGACAAAGACGACAACAGAGGATCTGACTCCAAAACATGTCGCGTTGTAGGCCGTGTTCCTTTTGAAATTGTAGCAACACAGTATAGACTAAAGGCTGAAACAGTCTCCCGCGAAGGTACACCTAGTACTGATGCAAACCGCTATATGTACACGCTACTACTGTACGCATACGTGCCAATGTTGGAGTGAAAACCAGGCTTGACTGGGAGAAATCACTGAAACAAACCTGTGGATCCATGTCATAGAACACACCAAACATGCCCCTCTTGTCGGGACTTGGCGGGATGTGACCAAAGTAGTCTGCTCCTTGTATTTTGTTGTCCCAGAATCTGTACGGGAACTGCATTGCAATCTGGAGGACGTTTAAAAACAATGTTTTTTTTGTGATTAAATTAACCATATAAGACAGGGAGCTAATTATTAATTGAATTCCCCTCAGGGATAAATTAAGTAAGTGAGTAGATATCTATATATCCATCCATCCATCCATTATGCCACAGTGGTCTCCAAATGCTGATGTTCTTCCACAACTTTACCCTCCCACTAGATTTATGGAATAGAACAAGACCCCTGAACGATGTTTACAGGTAATTACATGTGTAAGTGGTTGGTAGCGTAGACAGACTCAACAGTCACAACCTCAGTTCACCAGCATGTGCCCTAGTACCCAATGTTAACTTAGCTAGTTAATCACACATTCTAAAAATACTATCCGTATTACATACCTTCTCTATGATACCTGCTCCAAGACTGTGGATCGCTTTCAGCTTCCTCTCAGAAAGCGGAGGGTTGAACTGAATCAAGTTCTTCTGGAGTAATGTCAATGGTACTGTAACAAGGACCTAAAAAACGGAAGGATATGAAAATAAAGTTGACTGTTACACCATGGTAATTACTATTTTAATGCTTTAATTCCAGCATGCTATCCATTTTCAAAAAGACATAGTCTCTAAAATTACGCCATTTTGTAAGTAAATCTCTTAATATGGCTAGTAACTTCAACTACATTCCATTGTGTATTTTATCTTGAGGCAAGAAATACTGGAACATCAGACATCACGTGGATAACCTTTTTTGAAAAGTACAGAGTGCATAAAGATGGCAGCCTCCTGCCTTTACATCAATCCATCACCCCGGCACAACCCAATAATGCAAAGCAAATCCAGCATTTTGGACCTCTTAAAACATTTAAAAGAAGCTGACCTTAGCATGCTTTGCACTGTGGTACGGGGAATGACATCAAACCAACAGGCTGCCATCTTGATTCACCTTCATCAACGATGACTCATGACTTTAAAGAGAAAACCCACTCAGTTTCACCTTCACCATCCTTCCTTATCTAATCTAATCTAATCTAATCTAATCTAATCTATTCTGGAAAGTTCCAGATTTGATACCTGATGACATCACACGTTTTAGTGTTAAGTGATCCGATTCCTGGCTTTGGGAGAGAGTTGCTCCTTTTCATAAATATGGAACTGTCAACTATATATCAACTGTCGATATCAACTATCCTAAACCACAGGAATAACATAAATTATTAAATTGCATTCTGTTCCCCTTAATAATTTCAAAGCTTTACCTTCTGTGCTGTCCACTGTGACCCATTAGTGGAGGTAACTTTGATGACTTCACCTGAGTAGTCAACAGCCTGAACCTAAAAGGAAAATTAAACACACATTTGAGTTTTCACGAAGACATTTCTCTCACTACTGTAACAGAGGTGAAAGCATTAGGTGTAATAAACAAGATGAGGTGACAGACCGGACACTTGGTGCGGATGTCGAGGCCCTCAGCCAGTTTGTGGAGTAGAACAGCGTAGCCCTTAGTGAGTAAGGTGTGGTCTCCTGAGAATTGGGCAAAAAACTCATTGTGGTCCCAGGATCTTGCTGATACCTTCATAAAATAAAATAAAACATACACATGTATGTGTTATAATTCTCCAAGAGACACAGGGGACAGCCAGATACATCAATTGGAAAATGGACAGAAATAAAAATGACAAATAATTGAAAGCAATCATAGAAGTAGAGACAGGACACACAAATCTGTTTGGTTTTGGTCCAGACCTGGTCCAAAGTGCTCCCACAGGCGAACTCCAGATTGCTGAGATGGAACTGTAGAACTTTCTCCTCCAACTCACTGAACTGGATCCCTGACTCCTGAAGAAAGTTCTTGTAGACCTCCTGCACTTTTTCTGTAGATGCAAAACGGGTACACAAACATAAACAAAATGGTTTAACACGTAAAAATACAATATTTAATTCTTGCATTTATATATCTATTCAAAGGTTCGTCCAGTTAGGGTTGGGGTTCAATAACATTTTATCAAATCTGAATCCAGTATCGAATCTGCGTATCGAATCTGAATCCATTTGAATCCCTTATCTAATTTTTTGGTAAATTGTTATGGGAACATGGCAGACAGGAAAAAGTATCTGATAATCTGTGCTGCTTTTACTGCTCTGTTGAATCCACAGCTTTAACAACCTTTTCACCATGATATATTGTTTTATTATGCTACAGCAACCAATTAGCAAACAAACTATGATTTTAGGAAAAAAAAGGTTCAATAAGAGATTTGTTTAACTCAGAGCTTATCGAATCCGGATATTTTATCAACTCGGAACTGGTTCCAAAACAGAACCAGCTATTGAACCCCAACCCTATGCCCAGTACAACAGTTTTCCCTTAACTTCACGTCATAATTTGCCACTAAGCTGTTCCAATGGCGTAATTGGGGTTGTTCGGGATACTTTTTCCACTTTCCCTGCCCAGAACATACTAATCCTTTTGGAGATTAAGAGAATAATCCGTAATCCGAGTAGTACCTCCCAGTGGCGTGTCCTGGTTCTGCGTCTTGTCCTTCCTCCACTCTGACACCACGTCCAGGATGGCGTTGAAATGGAAGTCCATTCGCTTGTCAATGGCCGGGTCGGTAGCCCGTCCTCCCTCCTGGAAAAGGTCACACCTTTCTCCTAGCTTGTGCATCTTGATGCCCATCTGCAATCAAAAACAAGTTTAGATGCAGTTTTTGTGGAAAACATATTCATTATACTTCATTTTTCAGACCAAATCAAGATTATGTAGCAAATTCAGACATGTGATCAAGCCTTTATGCTCCAGGCAGAACAGGTGAAAACTCATCGCCCAAGATAAGCGTTAGACACCTAAAACTTAATGTTAATCAGACATGTGATTTCTTGAAGTTTGCATACATTATTTTTCCCCGTTTATCTCCTTGGAAAAGATTTAGCCTGGAGAATGTTAGACCTGCTACAATGGGGTTTTTTTGGGTACTGAGAGAAATCTCACCTGTTCACACATCAGGGCGATGGGGTTGTTTACACAGCCATTGACAATCTGAGCTCCTCGACCCACAGTGACGCCAAGAGAAGAATCATCCCACACCCGGCCTCCAATTCTCTCGCTTGCTTCAAGCACCACCACCTGAAAACCAGTCAAATATACAGGGTCAAAGGTCAAGTCTGTGACAGGCCATAATATGATTACAGCACTACAAATCTAAGGGAGACCACACTTGCAGTCCTCGTTCCCAGTCTTTGGAACCATCTCCCTTTAGGTATTAAAAACACAATCAGTCTTCTGTGCTGTTTTAATGTTTTAAATTTTTATGATTTCTGTTTTAACTTTTTATCTACAGTATTTCATCTATTTTTATTTCTGTCTTTTACATATTTTATGATTGTACAGCACCTTGTAGCATTTGTTTTGAAAGGCGCATTATAAATAAAG
Source organism: Polymixia japonica (assembly GCA_900302305.1). Lineage (NCBI taxonomy): Eukaryota > Metazoa > Chordata > Actinopteri > Polymixiiformes > Polymixiidae > Polymixia > Polymixia japonica. Next base: position 16,542 of record OMKK01048416.1, read on the forward strand.
TTTATGTACTTACAGATATTCTAAGTAGGGTTTCATTTAAGTAGTGAAGGTTACTTATACATATAAAAACTACTTCCACAATATTTTAAGATTTTGTCTTATTGCCCCGCTGGTACCTTAGTGCCAAAGTTCTGCAGTTGTCGTGCAGCAGCCAGTCCTGACGCCCCGGCTCCAATGACAATCACGTTCTTCTACGAAGGTTCCCAAAAAAAACACAACATTTAAAAGTACAGACCCGGGCAATATCAATGGAAAAACAGTTAACGGACACATCGGTTAATGATCAAGTCAGGATACGGACACACTCACCGAACGGTATCTCTCAGGCAGCAGAGGCTGTTTGACTGCCAGCACACCCGTGTTGATCAGCCCCTTCCTGGTCATGAAGTGGAGCACGCGGTCCATCTCCTGCACGCAACGTACGCGCACCAAGCCCCGGACAATGATGTGTGGCGCACATTTCTGAGGGGTCAGCACCTCCTTAACACAAGAAGAAGAAAGAGCATTACTCACAGTACAAGCTTTCTCCTGACACATTTGATTACACTGCATATTTAGATTAAACTATTTTAATATGTATATTTTAATAAATAGTCTTCTGATCTGATTTTAAAAAGGTATAGATGAGGACATATAGAAAACAAAAAAAAGTAAGAACTATATTTTAAAACAAAGTGTGAAGAGCGTTGTCTAGAGGTCACCGTTAGGGAAAGTCTAGACGGTACCTTACAGTCCCTGTGCCAAGAGGCCAGAATGAGGTTACGCAGGGCCAGGTACATGGTGGGATCCCGGGAAAACTCTGGGAACTCGTAAAGCTCGTCCAGCTCCATCATGTCCGGTCGCACGCACAAGGCCTTTCCGCACTCATTGGGCTGGTAGAACGGTTGGAAGTACGGACACAGCCCTGGAACTGAGGACGCGCAACCATGATTATTTTAGTTGTGATTACATTATCTACACAGGCCGTCTGGATACTTAGTCTCTCCATCACTGTCTCTGATGACATAAATACAGTGTATGTTTAGTTTTGGGGTACCAATGATCTAAACGATATGTGGTTCGATAGGAATCTACAAGCATGGGACTGGGAGTGCGTACTGGGTTTTACTTCTTCACACCAGCTCTGTGTGTGGCGTAAGACTTACTTTGAGGCTGGACTGATCTGCAGTGCTCTGCCCTCAGCTCTGTCAGAGACATGGTGCCGGTGGATCCTGAGGGACTCATGCCTACACAGTCAGGGTAGTAGGCTGTGAGGAAGGGGCTGGCTGGACTGTCCTTAAACAGCGGGGGCAAGATCAGCATGGAATGCCACCAGCTGTCAATCACCTCGGCCACTCTCTGTGTAGACAAAATAGCTTGGAATTAAAAAAGTGTAGTTCAATGGCAAACATGAATGTACCATAAAACGTCCAATAAAGACCTGGTCTCAAATAGAGGCCGGATCACTAATAATAACTGGGGAATGTTGTGTGTATACATAAATAAAGGCTGGTCGCCAAAACAGGCCAGGCAGAAAATACAGCAGAATAACCACAAAGGCGTCCAAGCTCATATAATATCATTATAGCCTAAAATATCATTAAATAGCTAAAATATCACAAATTATATTATGAGATGTTGCATCAGAACAAGCTGACATGTTTACCTTGTTGCCATAGATACATATACTGGCACTAACATTTAGAAAATGCAAAATACCAGTATACTAGTAATATGTTTAGGCTATAAAGAGGTGTCAGGCGATTGTATAAATTTGAACACCATAATTCTTTACAGAATACCAGTAAATTCTATCATTGCTTGGTACTGTGGAGCTTTGGACTCACCAAGTCCTCTGGTTGGGAGCACTGGTCTGGCCCCTCACTCTGTAGGCATAAACACAAGACGTCATGATGAACGTGAAAATGTCTACTGAGTAATAATAAACGTCTAGTTGATTCATTTCCCTCCTTTTCTGTTTACCTTAATGTTGTTCAACTTCATGCCACAGCGATACGTCGTTGCTAGGGAAGCAGTGAGTTGGATCTCCTTGGTCAGCTGACGCCATTTCCTGCAGTCTGGTTTTGTGCACTGAACCTGAAAGAACGTCAGTCCAAAGGACAATTGCGGTTTAAAAAAAAAACAGCGTTCTCAAATGTTTTCAGGTCAAGGACATCCAAACAGACACACGTTTTGGCCATGGAACCCCTCTTGATAAGATTTTGTACTAGAGATCTTGAAGGAGAAAGATGTTTGTTGTTTTGTTGTTGATTATATAACTGTTCACACTGTGCCTCAGGAGATAACAGTGGCAAGTCCCAGAAAAGAAGAGCCGTTCTTATATGTTCTCTAATTTGGAGAATTTCTCCTGAATTAAGTCGTAGTAAATTTCAACTATCTCTCATTTTGCTGGGCAACCCCTTGAACCCCCTTGAGGACCCCTTGCCGTCCCTAGAACCACGGTGTTAAGGAGATGTTAGAACGGCCACATATCAACTGTAACAGGAGGCAGAAGTGTTGCCCTTACCCAGAATGGTAGCTGCTGATCAGCCATGAAAGCTTTCAGACTTGGCTCACTTTTCCCATTACTAGTCCACACCTTCTTCCAGGATGCGTAGGTTTCATAGCCATCTTTGTGACTGAAATTGCAATAAAAAAAATCTAAATGTCTATATGTAGATTCACATTTATTTCGCTAGTTTCTCTTGTGAGGAATAGATACTGTTGAGAGCACACTCCTGGATTGATGGGATGATTTATTTTATGTATTGAATACATTGTTACTGGATCAAAGATGTGAGTGTGCAGCAGCTTCCACAACATTTCATTTCGTACCTTCTGTAGTAGTGATCAAAACACTCGTTGCAAAAGTGCTCTCCACATGACAGATGGTACCAACGAGATGTGTATCCATTTTTGGCACACCTGAGAAAAGACACTGGACTTAGGACATACTGCTGTAGAAAGCCACGCCCAAAAGAATCGCTTTCTACTGGGAATTGAATCGCTCTCATTGTAATTATATTAGTTCAGGAAACGTGATACCTTTCAGATGCACTCGCGAAGCAAACTGGATATGTGGCAGAGCACCCAGCCTTCTCACATTTCCTGTACTTCTTCTCCGATTGATCGTCCTCTTCCTCTGTGTCTGTGGCTTTTCTTTTGCTCTAGAATACAGTGTAACGTATCATCACAAACACTCGTGTTTTCACAAATAAAGCCATGGCGGAGCTGATCGGGTTAAGAGAAGACGAACACGGCGCAGACAGTAACAGTAACAGTATACCTGTCCGGGCGGAGGGTTATTGGTGCGCTTCACTCTGACGTTGACCTGCCTTCCAGAGGAGCGGAGGGACTGGCCGTCCCCCGGAGACTCCCCGGAGCTCCTCTTCCTGGCCCGCCGGGCACCAGAGCCGTTCCCAGGATAGTCTGCAAGTCGAAAAAAGATTGTTATTGTCGAGCAAGTCGATAACGCAGCGCAGGCTTAGCTCACATGGAGCCTGTGTTGTGACTGTCGCGGCTCTTTAAAACAGACAACATGAGCATGTGTTTTACTTGACAACGTGCACGTTATGTCCAAGCAACTATTTACCAAACTACAAAAACTGCTACAGTTAATGACGCGCTGTTGAATTGGTGTGTTTGTATAGATATATAAATGAGACAGCTGTAACAATAACAGACTGTCAGGACATGAAGCATGTATATAACGTGATATATAAAAATATATAGCTGCAGCATGCTATTAACACCGACCTGTGTCCGTCAGCATAGCTGACTCCGTTCTGTCTTTGCGACTCAGGATTTATTGACGTTTCTATGAGGTTATATCAAGATTTTAGTGAAAAAAATTTGCCGACCGCTTAGGAGAATCAATGCGCTGTTGTCAACAGACACTGACTTCCGGTTTTGAAAAGGAAATAGGCGTTTCGCTCAGTTTTACTTCTGATGTCTCCTGCTTCCCGTACAAGTGACAACCATGGCAACGGATATACGCCTTCACGGCTGGCCAACATAAAAGCAACACGGAGCTGGATTTTGGATGATTTACGACTGTTTCCAATCCAGATCATGTCTGTATCATAATTAAGCCGTAGTTTTTAACATCGAGGTGCATGTGTCCATAGACACGAAAATACAAATTAGTTTAACGAAAGATTAAAAAAATGAAATTGCAAAGCTTGCCTCTGAGGCTGTCATAGCAAAAGAAAAAGTTATTTTTAATGGATTCAAGCAAAGTTGTGCAAAGAAGAAAGCCTCACTTTCATGTGACCAGACATACAGCATTCAACAAGGATCAGCACAGTCATGGGGTAAACAATGTTTTTCATTTGGAAAGTTTATTATTATTATTCTTGTTTTTAACTTTCAATAGGTAATGACGTGTTTCTTCTACTTCCTGCCTTATTATTTTAGGAGATTGCAGTTAAGTAATGTTCAGGTTAATTTAGTTTAGTTTAGTTTATTTCGTCCCTTTACAGGAAATTCACTTCTTACAGTCAGTGCATAACAAATAGATATCAAATATAAATATATAAAGTTTCAGACTAGTTAATTGACTGGCCACCTTGGCATTCATCCACCCTATTAATTCTTCAATTTTCAACAGGTCACTAAATGTCTTGAACTCAGCAAAGTCATCAGTTTTCTCAAAGATCCTTTGACAGTAAGTCAAGGCAGCATTTTCAGACATTTGCCTTGCTTATTTGTGTAGTTTAGGCTCTAATTCATATGATAATCAATTACTCTCTTTGTAAAAGGCTACGTTGAAGGAGAGACACCTTTTCGTACTGAGGAAGCTGGTGAAGAGATGCCAGAATGGTTTTGTATCCTTTGTACCAGATTCAGTCTACTGACTCATTTTTGTGAAATTCTTGAAGAGAAATCCTCCTCCTTTCCAAAATATTATCAAGTCTTAAGCGTCATAAAGTGTGGCAGGTTGTCAAATGTTCCTCACTTTTGTCCCCTGATATAGTGATGGAAATAGATCTGCTGTCAGGCAATGTCCATAGGGACCTAAATATAATTCCCAAGGTCCCAATTTACAACTGCTTTGCTTATTCAGTCAGCATTTTCCTTAGTCAGAAATAACTATGATTATTATGATGACTCATTGTCACAAACGTCAACGTATTTTTTTAAACAATTTACTGGATGTTAAAAATTCTTGAACAAACTCTTTCAAGCTTCTGAGAGAGCTGACTGGCATCGCCACAGTTCTCAACATCTGCGCTGAAAGAGTGAAGGATCAGCCAGAATATGTGTTTGTGTTGTGTGACACGCTCAAAATTTGTGGGTAAGAATCTCCTCAGCCATACCTGCAAATTCAAACCTAAATCAAGATTTCTTTTTTCTCAAATCATCATACTAAAGTTTTCCTTTCTTTCCATTTTAGGCTTCCTTTCCTGAAAGAAAGAGCATCCGATGAGTCTATCTATGCACATGACGTCAAAGAATTCCTCTCTCAAATGGGTATACAGCACATTTATTAATCCACGTTTTTAAGGTTTAAAGTACTGGTTGAAGGCTATTCAATAGTGACACTTACAAACTCGTTTCTGTTTACAGGATGCTTGATGAGGGTTTTGAATGCTGACGTGAGACACGAAATATGTGATTCAATTAAATCATTCTACAGTTCTGTGATTCCCAAACAACAGCGAGATGGTATGGACTGTCCCTCAAAGCCAACGACTAAATCTCTAACGTCTTACAACCGATTCTCTAGACTTTCAATGAGTGAGACCCTCTCGTTGCTTTTGTGGTGGTATGGTTGACTTTCTGTCTTTCTGTCTTTCTTTCTTTCCCTCGTTTATCATATGTCTTATGTTATTTACACGTCACATACAGTAATAATGGCGTTCTTGACTATTTGTTTAAACATAGTGTGTTTGTGTAGGGCTCCAGCCTACCAGCCCAGGCTACAAGCTTCAGCTGTTGGAGCAGAGCGGCCTGGCGGAGACCATGGTCCTCTCCATGGCAATACTGGAGAACCAGCCTGCTGTGAGGCTTCAGGTCCTGCAAACACTACAGATCCTCTCCAGCTCCTCCGGTGAATGACTGCTTTTATTTATCCGTCGGGGATTTCCATCACACACACGTCAAACATCAACAGATTACCTCCTTCATTAGATAAAGTGGCCGGCTCTCAAGAGCATAAAGCATCTCATTACCGAAGAAGAATCAGTCAAACGATGACTTTTAGTGTTCTTGTGTCAATGTCAACGGGTCAGCAGGTTGTTTTCTCTTCGTCGCGTTTCTTTAATCACGTTTCATTTTTTTTAACCCCCGTAGATGCAAACTGCGCTTTAATACTGAACGCACAGGGAGCAGAGACGATCTGTCTCCACATGAATGAGCCGGACGACTCCGGACAAGTCCTCTTCCGCTCCTCGGAAATACTGTGGAACTTGCTGGAAAGAGGCTGTAAAGATGAGGTCACTTCTCAGCTAAGCAGCATGGAGTGTATCGTGTATGTATGTCACATTGTCGTCATGTGTTTAGTAATGTGAACGTGAGAGGGATGTGTGAAAGGGGACAACATATATTTCCAAAACGGTATGTGTCCATTTTTGGGGAATCATTACTTATCTTATTAAGTTCATCAGTTAACATTTCCAGTCTGTAAAATATGTCATATTGTCAACCATCAACTTAAGTTATCTTCCTTTTAGGAACTATTGTAATTTTGTGCCATCAATTATTTTGTGAGAGAGCGGGTACCACTTTTTTATAAAAATGGCAGATATCTGACTTTAAAACAAAACTATTTATTTGCACCTTAGAGCTTTGAAAGAAGCGTTTTTTCACCAGTTGCTGAATGGCGTCCGACGCTGTGATCTCCAACTCAGAAACGACCTGCTTGTAATCACAACGCTCATCGCTGAAAACCCCAAATCCCCACTCATTGTGAGTAGAGTGCAGTCCCTTGAAGATTAAATCAGTTTGGTCACAGCAATGTATGATTACAACATATGGTTGATATTTGTTCAGTCTAAGATCGTCATATTTCTTATTTTCAGGAGAGTTTATTTGCAAAGCAACTCATCGTTTTCATCACTTTTCCAGAGTGTGAGGCGATTATTTTCTTATTAATTTCAGCAATTGTGATTTATTTGAGTATGATAACCGCCATTTTTTTTATACCAGTTACCAACCTAGTTTTGGTCACGACTGTAATGGCTTCATTCATCTTTCAGTGAAGAGTCACAACCCTTTGGTCCGCAACCTCAAGCTCGCCTACAACAATGAAGACTTTGAAATGAAGAGGCTCCTTTTAAACCTGGTAGTTCTCATGTCAAAGGACTTATCCGCTCTGCAGGTCAGTTGGAGATTAAGTCAGTGGTTAAACAAAACCCAAACCCGGTGAGGTTGTTTGAATCATTGGACCGAAATTTCTGGTGGTTATATTTCCTGCTTACTCTCTCCGTGTCCGTTTTCCTCAGCTCTTTAAAGAGGGGCAGGTAATCCTGGCTCTGCTCACGCTGGTGAAGCCCCCCACTGCTTCTCCCAAGAGGCAGTCTGGCGCACGCTGCTGGTCCTCCGCCCAGCAGGAGGAGCTCCAGCTTCAGTCGCTGGCCACCCTGGCCACTGTAGCGCCGCTTATGTTGGAGGACTACATGACCTGCCAGGGCAACACCTGTCTACTGCTCCTCCTGGACTGGTGCACTGAGCAAGGTGAGGAGCAGGCAGGGCAGGAAGAAGGTAGACGTCGTCATGACTGTCTATAAGCAAAAGGTCAGAGGTTACAGAGGCTCACTCACCGTAATTCATTCTGAGTGTCAGCTCTCATTGCCTAAAATCATGCCAACATAAAATGACCTAATGGAAATAAAGTTGGACTAATTCAAAGCAATGTCTGCCAATCATATATTTCACTATAAGTTTTATTCCTCAGGCCTCCAAGGTCAAGATTCAAGTTTGGGGTCAGTTCACGTTCTAGTTCACCCAATTAAAAATGAGCCTTGAAACTGCAATTCACATGATAACGACAGAGTCTTTATTGTCAATAAATTCTTTGTAGAGCCTTTTTAACCGCAAAAACCCGGTAGTGAGTCAGGTACAGATGAGCCACAGTTGGTGACAAGCAGTCAAGTGACGGTAAATCCCAGCTTCTTCCATCACTTCATAACATTTGCTCTGTGTTATAGATGCTTACTTTGGCCGCGGTCATAGTTTCCATGGCACTGGAGGAAGGGGCGGTAAAAAGGCTCAGATGCGCTACTGTGTACGGGTTCTGAGGTCCATGACGTCCCTGGACAACGAGGCAGTCAACCGGGACCTCTGCGATCAAGGGCTCATCAACCAGCTTCTAGGTAAAGAGAGGAAGAACTTCCATGATTTAAATCAGTAACATGCATCGCCTTCTCAAGTGGCAGTTGGTCAAACGCTAAAAAATGGACAGCCCACTGAACGTCGCTCAGAGAGTGAGCGCGTCCTATGACTGAAGGAGTTATCCGACGTTTTATCGAACACAAACATCAAATTTAGGTAGTTCTTATGATGTCACGATGGTTGGCAACACTGACAGTGACTTCATACGCACGTCTGCGCAGGGAAGGCAGGCAAGGTGAAAACGGACAGAGAGACCACGCGTGTCGTCGGAGAGATGCAACATTTTTTTCTGTATGTTTACCATTTAGAAAAGGGACAGAGGGTCACCTTCTTTAAAGAATTAGCTGCCTCTGTTCTTGTGGATGCCCGCCTGCCACCTGATGATGAAAAAACTAGAACTAAAATGCATCGGTTGGGGTCTGTCTGTGCATGTGCCTAATTTTATTCAGCATTTTGAATGACATTTCATAAGTTGCACAATATCAGTGTAGACAGTAGAATATCAAGACTAGGTCAAAACCTAGTATATGGCTGGACTGTGTATGGTCAATGTGCGAAACTGTGGCCAAAAGCCTTGTTGCTAGAGGGCTTTTAATTTGAAATGGATACATTGGCCAATGGGGAAACTCCAACACTCAGCCAACCAATGGTGTAACTTCATCAGTCAGTGAGTCAGTCAGCTTCTTTCAAAGCTCTATGGTACAAATAAATTGTTTTGTTTTAAAATCAGATATGCACCATTTTAAAAAGGTGGTACCCGCTCTCTCACAAAATAATTGATGGCACAAAAGCCCCGCTGTTGCCGTCCAGCCAAAGATGTACATTACAGTGTGACCTTGTACAGAAGGTTGTCCCAGTCCTACAGTCTATCCACATTAACACTCTATCACACTTTTCTCAGGAATTCTGATGCAAATGGGAAGCAGCCCTGACGAGGAGGATGCCGTCACCTTGGAAATCAAGTCTGATATCCAGCTGATCCTTTCAACGTTGTGCGAGCACGACCTGCACAGAAAGGTAGAGCCTGGGTTGTGACTGCTGTATATGTGTAAATGTTTAATAGATTTTTTTTTTTTTTTTAAAGTTGACTGATATATTCAACTTGATCAACAAATGTAATGTAATTTACTTTTTACCTTTTTCCAACAGCTTGTATGCATGAATACTAATATGCTTGACTTGGTAGAGCTGTTGACTGCCCTGTAATGTTGTGCCGTAGGAACTGTTTGGATCAGAAGGAGTAGAGATGGCAGTGCACTTCCTGAGGATGAACCCTGAGAGGTTCTACAGCGGTCTGGGACACAACAGACTCATACTCTCCACCGTGGACTGTGTCTGGTCCGTCAACATAACACAGTCCATTGATTGATTGAATACATTTATTTTATAAAATAAAATCCATCATACCAACAAGTAGGATGACACAATAAAGACACAAAACTTCAACTGCGTTGCCTTATTTGGTTGGCAAGCAGGCAGAAAATGATTGCTCAACAGTTTCACAGAGACTGTTGCATTCGCAGCCACGGCGTGTCCCTGAAACTGTGTTTTGTATCATAACAGGTCCTGTATTGTGGGATGCTACACCACAGAAGATTTCTTTTTGGCCAAAGAGGGAGCGTTTCTTCTGTTGGACCTACTCTGTGTGAGTAGCCGATGTCAGATAATTGAAGTTTAGTAACAGAAAATGCTGTATGAGTTTTGGGAAAAAATGTACCTGAGGTTTATCATTTCATTGCTCCAAGATATAAATGCTGGTGTAAACGTCACGTACCTACTATCATTTAAAAGCCAAATCATCTGTTTGATTGTTTGCCGTCAATGATTTTGGAAGGGAAGGTATCATGTTTAGGGTTGCTGTCAGGCGATGTCAATAGGGACCTCAATGCGATTCCCAAGGTCACAATTTAGGCTTTTTGGGCATTTCTCTTTTAGTCGAGTCCCAGAGGCATGCACAGTGTGGTCCTTGCCACACTGTTGGAATTATGCGACAACCCCAATACTCTGTCTCACATACTGACCTGGAGAGACGGCCAGGGCCGGACCGCCCCGAAACTCCTGCTTCAGCTCTGGAGGGAGGAAGAAGCAGAACTGAGGGTCAACAGAGACGGACACGGAAGGATCGCAGGTCAGCTCACCGCTAGTTACTGTCAAGTTTAACCCATTACTTTACTACCCATTACTACTGACAACATTTTGATCAGTCACAAACCGCTTCTCCAACCTGACATCTGCTACCACAACTAAATGGTGGCACATTAAACCTTTTGTTTCTGCTCAGAAGCTACATTTCATCTTGATCAGTACAGCCACAATCAGAATAGTATTTGTAAAAATGATGCAATTACCTTGGTAACAATATACCTAGAAAATAATATGCAGTGTTATTATAGTTAAATCACACATAACAGTAGAAGTATAATCTGATATGTATGTTATGATGGAGGTGAGGTGAGGACTCAAATGAAGAACAGGTAGATGATGATCAAACCTCAGACAGGAAGTTTATTCAAACGGGTTGCAGGAGACACAGATATGCTAGAACAAACACACTTATCCACTGAAGCAACAAAGACTGACTGGGGGGAACAAGACTAATATACACTGGGTGAATACAAATGAGAAATAACTGGGCAGACCAAGACTAGACAAGGAAATACAACTGGACGTAGAGCTAAGGGAAATAGACCAGGGAACATAATACACATAGAAATACAAAACCAAGAATGAAACAAGAAACAAGAAACAAGAAACATAATCTAAACGAGACAAGACGCAGCTGAGACAAGAAGACACCGGGTCGCACAAGGGGGAACACCGGGCCTGAGGGAACACAGGGAAACCAGAGGGAGAGATACACTGAGAGAGACAAAGAGATCCAGAGAGGGTACAGAGAGACACTAGAGAACAGAGAGAGTGACTGAGAGAAAGGCAAAGAGATACAGAAAGAGTGAGAGTGCAAGAGACAGATGTAGGGACACAGGGAGAGCACAAGACTAGCTACACTAGGGCGATCATGAAGACAACGAACAAAATTAACTTGAACCCACGCAGGGCAAAAACCAAGAAAGGAACCGAATGAACTATAACGAAACAAGGCAAAACAGAACAACTAAAAGCCAGGGCAAAACCATGACACTAAGATACTAAGATACTAAGATGCTTCTGTTTTTGCGCATTTGATCTTATTTTATGTTTATTTTTCTCCTTTTTCTGTAAGATCCCAAGAAGCCCCTCCTGGGCTGTTACCAAGAGGAGGACGGCCAGGCCTCTCTCCCTGCCAGCGGGCCCGGCGCAGCGGTGATGGACGTCTCCGAGAACCTGCGCTCCAAAATCTACTCCATCTTCTGCAAGCTCGGTAAACCAAATAATATATGCAAATACTTCTTAGGAGTTTGTTTTAAAGTCCGTGGAGCACCAGATGGGCGGGGTTAAACTGCATCAGGAGCAATTCAGATGGTCAGGTATGTTGTAAATCACCCAAAATACTAAATTGATTTTTCAAATACTTTCCTTTAATTGTCTAAACTGATGGCACTCGTGATATTGTTTTATGTGTCAACCTGGCCCATCTGGTAGTCTAAGTGAGTTAAAATAAATGCTTTTACATTTCGCGAATGCTTTGGGAGCCAGATCTGTGAAGGGACACGTTAATCTTGTGAAGTACAGTTTTATCAATAATTCATTACTTATACACCCTCAGGTTTTAAGGACCTGCCTGGATTGTCAACAAAGGATTATGTCACTCTGAGCATTGTGAACCGATATCTGGACTTTAAGGTAGAATATTTTGCAAACTATCCCATAATATACATTGATATTGTGACCTCGCTCACTATGTGTATGCATTTATTGTATGGATATTCCTGCACGGAGCAGCAGGGTGAGGAGGAGAAACCGTCCCATAAACCAACGGTCACCAATCTGACCTCCCTAATATCCCTAAAGTGTCCATCCTTTTGTGTAATCTAGCCTCCGAAGTTCTCTTAAAACCAGATGTATCACTATTTTGAGAAGGGAAAGGTTCCTGTGTCAGACCGAGCAGAAAACGTTTCATTAATATATAAAAGTCGAACGTTGAAAGTGAAGCCTGTCACGGCGCTCCAGGTCGGGGAGGTGTGGGACGAGATCACCAGGGAGCTCGCCCTGAACGCCGTCAGGCCAGTCACCCCCGACCGGGAGGCTCTGGACACCATCTCCAAGATCACAGAGGACACGGCCAGGAGGGTCATGGCAGAGCAAACCAGCATGCTGGAGAAACAAGAGAAGGAGGACATCAGCGAGGAGACAGTCATGTACACAGAGGTGTGCAACATGTTACTTCAGCCACTAAAGTCAGACCAGGGTTCACGAATACTTTTTATGGTTTGCACTAGTCTCCTTGTGTGTAAACGGAGTGGAGTTTGCCACCTAGGACTATGTGATGGAAAGTTAATACCATCAAAGAAATGTATTTGAAAAACAGTCAAGTCAACTTTGATTTTTATTGAATTATTTTATTTATACTACATTGTACAGACCTTTCAAACAGTGTACATAGTTAATGCAGTTGCATTACTTGACTTAATCACTGTCTGTAAACCAGATCTGTAGTTTAAATGTCTGGAATGACTGACGACTGTGTCTTCATATCACAGATCAGGTCCCAGCGGACGCAGCAGGAGCTTAGAGCCAAGTCATTGGACCGCTATGCTTCCAAGACGTCAGATTACAAGATTATAAAGGTTGTGTCCACTCAGAACCACTGACATAACCACAGAACACAACTGTTATCTCAAAGAATAAACGTGAATAAAACCTCGATTTGTGGTGTGATTTATTTCGAATTGTAACAATGTCTTTTTTTACTTCTTTTTCCAGGAAGCAAAATCACAGAGGGAGAGATCGATTGAATCCTCCAGACCCAAACCAAAGCATGACAACACTGCATTTCACCCTGCAGAGGTGTCTTGCTTACACACAACAGTTAGCCAGTGTTACAGTTAACCAGTTAACCGGTGTTACAGTTAGCCAGCGTTAGTTAGCCAGTGTTACAGTTATCCAGTTAACCGGTGTTACAGTTAGCCAGAGTTAGTTAGCCAGTGTTACAGTTAACCAGTGTTACAGTTAGCCAGAGTTAGTTAGCCAGTGTTACAGTTATCCAGTTAACCGGTGTTACAGTTAGCCAGAGTTAGTTAGCCAGTGTTACAGTTAACCAGTGTTACAGTTAGCCAGAGTTAGTTAGCCAGTGTTACAGTTGACCAGTGTTACAGATTTCTTCAGTATTGCATTGAGAAGCAGAAAAGTAGATAAAACATTGTGTTCAATAAGGTGGTTAAATAATAATTATAATAATTAAATCTCTTATTACTGCTATTGAAGTCAAAGCATTATTTTTAAATAGTGCTCTTAACAAACAGGTTAGTCACAAAGTACTAACCTGAAAAAAACAGGAACGAAAACACACATCACAATTTCTTTTTAAATACTCCACAAGCTGTATGTATTATTAAAGGAATTGCTCTGTTTTGTTTATGTGTTTAAGAATTTCTTGGGGCGAGTATTGAGTATTAACAGCACTACCGCGCATCAGCACTCAGTAGCCAACAGTGAGCTGACCCTGGAGAGAGAATCCGTCTGTGGAGGAGCTCAGGAGGAAGTCTCCCTTTCAACTCAGGACCCTGAATACTTCAGCACCGTCTCAGTCAAATAAAGCATAACATTTATTTATTTTTGTTTAGTTCATTCAGGTTCATGAAATAAACATTCTTCCAATCACTTGCCATTGTGTTGGAGTATCTTAAAAACTGGTTGTGAAGAGGAATATTCAGATATGAGGAGGTGAATGTGTTAACCCACAAAAAGTCAGTTTATCCTCCTTTTTATGATGTGAAATAGAGTTTAACTGTTTAAACTGATTTAGATTTTTGTGACGTAAATTCGTGTTATGCCAGACTGATGGAAGTCATGAACACGGTCATGAAATATATAACATAAATTAATACTATATACACTGATAATTGTTTTCTTTATGATGATAATTTTCTTCATTTTATATTTTCTGTAAAGAAAGCAGATATAGCAAATAGCTTGAAACTGTTAAAACATTAAAAATGAAGTCTAAAAATCTATCGGCATGATTTACTCGTCCAAACTGATTTGAACCTAATGTGTGAACGTAAGTGATCATGGTCCTGGGTCTCCAGATTTAAATTATATGATATTATAATTGTATTATATTGACCTTGAAGTTTTTGCTATTCCATGGTGTTTGAATAAATGTCTTGATGACTTGATAATTGAAGAGAACCCCTTCGCTACTGAAACTAATGTGATCACAACCTGGAGCTGAATTTCATACATTACCAATTAAATCCATGATTTATTTTTCATTACGTGGGTCAAACCTGAGTAACAATAGCAATCTTTCATGTAATCGGCATAATATTCTCAGATGAACCATGATTTAAAAAATTCTTATTGAATTACAAGATTTTCACAAGGATCATTATAAGGTCTGTTACTATAAGAAAAACCCTTTGTTCAATAACTAACTGATATATGCTCATTTCTGCCTTTTCCTCCATCTGCTGTTAATACAAACCCATCATAATAAATTATTTCAGATATTTTCGCAGACCCAAGACATTACTCTAGCATGTTAACATCTCATTCAAGTTTAGTGTCCTTACCTAACACATTATTTAACAAAATATTCTCACCACTTAGCACTGAGCGTTCTCTTTTTTTCTCACCAATTTACAATATATTTTATTGTCTATTATTTTTACGAGAATAGCTGTTGACCTGTGGTGGCCAGTTCATTTCGGCGTCTGTAGGTGCTGATGTGTTTTACATGAGTGAATGCAGATGCAGAGATGATGTCACTAGATGTACACAATCATCACCTTGTAGTCTGTCTACCCTTCCCCCACACTGATGAACTGACTGACTGGTCTCTGTGGCCACTCCAGACGTGCCTTTGTATGTCTGATGCAGGCTACAACACATAGAAATCCATGTAAAACCCAGGAAATGGTGTGAAAGCAGGGACGAATGTGTGTTCTGTTGTCTCGTTTTAGAATTTCTAAAGTTGAACATTCTAGTTTAATCCTTGTTATTTCACTGTTATACAGTTTCCTACCATACATTCTCAACCTTACTTTACGTTTTAACCTAATCATTCGAGATGGTGGAATATTCTTTTACCAACTCTGAGCATGGCTACGTACAGTATGTGAGCCATCGTGTCCATTATACTGTACATGACCAGTGGTGTCTGCTTGCAGGCAACATGGAACCACTGGACACACCCATTTCCCATGTTTAAAGGGATTCTATTAATGTGACACCACAGAAATATAAAGGCCTTATGTAACATCAGAATACCCTTTAAACGTGGAAAACCCATGTTTACAATTCTCTCTAATATCTACTCTAGCCAAGTGTCACAGCGTGTTGCGGGGGGCGACGGTATATCCTCAATGTTACATTTTTGGTTGGTTTCTAAAAAGTAATTTCTCTATGGTCTGTTTTTAGGTTACATAAGTCACTGCAGCATATTAACACATATGTCCTTTCAAGCGTGCAACACACCAAAGCTCAGAAGCACTTCCTCTCTCTCTCTCTCTCTCCTCTCTGTCCCATTTGTCGACTGGATGACCAGATCGTTTTTGACAGGCCAGGGCTTTCACGCTGCACTGCGAGTGTGTATGTCTGCGCAGGTCTGTGTGTCTATGTGAGGGTTGTCTGTGAATGTGAGTTCACCCAGAGCGAGTCCATTGAGCCCATTGGCTGGGACCGGGGGTTCACGCTGTACAAAATACCAGGGACACGCCAGAGCTTCATCAGTACATCAAGCGTCCACTGATTGTTCAGGCTGCTCCGGGCTTCTGAATGGTGTCTGTCTGGGTGCTAAGCTCCTGCAGGGATTGATGCAGGTGAGGATGTAGACAGTGATGTTCTTTTGGATTGTTACCTGGGTGTTCCTGCTCGTCAGGGTCTGATGAACTTCAGACAGCAACATGGACTAGGCTTTCGTGAAAGATTGGTGGTATTTCAGGGAATCGTTAGAGAAGCATTTAAGATGTGTGTTTTTTTTGTAATGAATTAAAATGTGAGATCATTGATTAAAATTGCTAACATTGAGTTTCAGAGTAGTAGTTGAGAATGATTTACTTTCATGATAGAGTGTCTGGTCTCCTACTAAACACTCAATGTCTAGTAAACTTGATGTCCACGTGCTGTGTTGGAAATAAACTGGATTTGTGCTAGTCAAGTGAACACGACAGTAAGAGGTAAAGGTTTTGTTTTTTAGTGACATCTTACGGACTGAAAAAAATATAAAGGCAAGGTAGCATCTCTGCACAGGAATATTAAGCCATTTTGTTGAATAAACGACCCAGAAATGCCTACGCAAACAGAAAGTAGTTTTCTCTAATGTGGCCGGGCCACTTGACCAACCATAGACAAACTAGACAGCATGGATGAAGTCATTCCATCTGCTGGCGACAGTCAGACTAAGTGACCTTCTTAATTTGTCCCGACCTCAAACTTTATGCTCCGCAATGCGAATCTTGTGCATCCCTCATTGTACACGTGATGAAAACGTTTTGGACAGTTTTGGACCAGAGAATTGCTCCTCTGCAGGTAGACTGTTGGCTGGTCTGAGGAGCTACAGCAGCGGACATGATCATCAGACTGGGAAGGCTGACGCCCGGATACTTCCGTCTCCTGCAGGTCAGTATGTTATGACAGTGACAGTATGTATGTTGGTGATGCTTTCTCACTTGCCAATAACAATTCAGAGAATTATTATCTTCAATATGTTCTTTTTTTAATTGTAATTATTTGTTGTATCGCTTTAAATATGTTATATGTGTTGTATTATGTTAGATTTATTATTTGTTGCTTCAATGACCCCAAGGGGATCATTTCAGTCATGGAATATTTCCGATTAATCCGATTTTTTCACACAGAGAAGGATGATTTATCTCTCTAATGGAAAATAATTGACCAAATCTAATTTCCTGACGTGACCCAAAATTAATATTCCTACTCTTTACAGTCAGTGTGATGGTTTGGACAACATTTGGCAGTGAGAAATGCTTTGTTGTGATGGAGCACATCTTATGACAACAAGGAAATTAATATTTCATAGAGAACTGGCAAAACACATCCTGGGAGGTTCTATTACATAACGTTTAAGATTCCCAGTGTATGAACTTCATGTGTGAGTTGCTGCGTGGTTCCGTACCAAAGAAATGTTATTGATTAGTTATTGATTATTACCGCTCAATACTTAAGTTTGGATGGCTTTATGGTCTTTAGAGGTTTTATAAAAAACTGTTGTGCTATTAAGCTGTTAAGTACAAAATATAAAATATTTGTTTCTTTGCCATAACCTCACGTCACATATTTATGGTCATTGCAAACAGAATACACTGCATGCTTTTAAAGATTCATCCCAGACAGGCTCAAACAGACATAGACTGCTGGAAGTTGTAGAAACTTCTTTTAAACTGCTGTATTAAATAGCTGCAGATTTGCTTTGCTCTCTTTGACCCTGAGGTTCCATGTGTAGAAAAAACACACTCCCCCGACCCGACTCAAATCTCATATTTCCTTTGGTAGGTTTTAATAGAGCAGGACAGCTTGTTTCGTTCTATAGAGCCAACAGAGAGGAGAACTAGCTTCACTAGAATAAACTGTTTCAGAGCTCAGTGGACTGTGTCTACTTTGTGTATGGTCATATTAAAAGGTTTCATTGTGGCTTAGTTACATCGCGTGTGTGTGTGTGTGTGTGTGTGTGTGTGTGTGTGTGTCTGTCTGTCTAACTGTGTTTGAATATCTGCCTGTCTGCCCGATTGTGTCGATCTCTCTATCTATCTTTCCATCCTTCTGTCTGTGTGTCTGTGTCTTCCTCTTTGCAGAGGCAGGTCTCAGGCGAGGTCCAGATGCAACCGCAGAACAGTTTCGTCAACCCCATCGCCATGACGATGGCCACAGTGGGCATGGGAGTGTCCCTCTATAGTGCCATGCAGATGGCGGAGAGAGTCCACCTCAAACAGCCGGTCACATGAGGAGTTGAACCCACGCTGACTGACAGTACGGGAGAAACAGCGGACAAGCTACTTAGACATTTAAGTGGTTGGTACATTCGTCAGGTTTCTGCCCTGTGACACAAGCGAAATACTGTAGTATAATGGCTCTTCAGTTCCAAAGCTCTGTGAGTGATACGTGTGACAGATTGTCGGTTGACAGGTTGTCTGTTTGTGTATGTTGAACGGGGTTCGTAGGGGAGAGAGAATGTAGCTCTTTAAAGAGCTGCTCGGATGAAATAAGAGTTTGTTTTGTGTTTGAAGGAAATTGTAAGTGTTTTATTGGAAAAATGTGAATCATTCAAAACCTACGGGGCAGATTTGCGCTCGTATTTAAATAAACTCACTAGTCCCTTTGATAGCTTTTAATTATGTGAGTACATATTTTGTAGAAAATCTGTTCCCTGCAAATATTGTCCTGCAAAGTTTTAAAAATCTAATCAATGTACTCTCAACAAGAAAATCATATCAACAATTTAAGTTGACTTGCAATCTTTTCAATTCCTTTTACTTTTTAGAGACACAACAAAGTTACAAATATTTTGTTGCCATCATGCAAAAAAACCCGAATATGTCTCAATATATATTATTATGGAGGGACTGACTCACAGCATAGTAGCTTGCTTTATTTGTTGATATCAGTCATTCTCACACGTATCCTATAAAGTATTTGAATTCATGAAAATATAATTTATTGGCCTGTTAGTAAGTTTATGTCTTGGATTTAGATTGTAAAGACAGGGTTATC
The DNA here is from genome assembly GCA_900302305.1 of Polymixia japonica. Lineage (NCBI taxonomy): Eukaryota > Metazoa > Chordata > Actinopteri > Polymixiiformes > Polymixiidae > Polymixia > Polymixia japonica. Next base: position 35,682 of record OMKK01048416.1, read on the forward strand.
CCAAAGCAAATAATCACTCTTTGAACATTGGTTATTATTTTCTAAGCTGAACAGAATGTAACCAGCATTTTTATCTTTGTCATTTGGTCAAAATCTGCCAAACAGAAGTAATTTACTAAATTGTGTTACATTTATTTATAACTTTAACTGTTTGTAATAGATTTTGATGAATGACATGACAAATAAACCTCAAATGCCACTAAAAAGATGGATGTGTTATTTTGTCCGTTGCTGAATTGCAACGCAACACCTAGTCTTTGACATCTCCGGTAATTATTTTTGTGTGTTACCAGCATCTGTGAATAGACTTCGACGAGCTATCCTTTTGAAGTAGTTATGCAACATTCAAATAGCATTATGTTTCCACGGAACTATCCGTGTGGAATGTGCTGTGAAGGCAGATATTGTCACTTTGCCGGGCGACTGCACAGACTGTATGGAGAGGTTCAGATGGATGAAGCTGAGAGAAGGGAAGTGATTCTACCATCACGCTCTGATGCTGCATCGATGTGGGAAACCACAAGTTCTTCTTTGTCCCTAGGTTAGGCTATTGTTACATTGTCCAAAATGGGCATATTTACAGAGAGACAGAAGATACATTTATTTGGCTATCTTATACTAGTTAATTGGTATTTGTACTTTTCCATAGTCATACACCTAGCTGCCAACACATATGCATCTTCTTTACAGAAATAACAGTTTCTTGTTAAATGCCTTGCTCAAAGGCACCCTGGCAGTGTTGACACCATGGGTGTAATATCAACCACCTTCCAGTCACGGCTGGGATACACCGTTCTGGCGTCAATCCACCATTCTTGGCGCAAAACCAACAGCCTACTGGTAGTTGGCTTGTCTCTATATCCCCCAGATTAATCTGCTGCTTACATGTGCATTTTACTGCTGTGAAGGGCTATGAAGCTAATAAACAGCTGTAGACGTGCGGGTCCATTAGCCTTCCGGAAGCTCAGGCAGACAGCAGTCAGAAGAGGAGGCCTGGCGCTGTGGGAACAAGCCATGTTTGAAAATGAACTGTGAGTTCAATCAAACAATGTAATCCTTCTGATGGCGGCGGTTGGTTTTGCTAATACTGCTGTGGCTGGGGCAGATGGGGTCAATGCCACGGCAGATAGCACAAGAAATGACTTACGAATGAGTTGCAAGTTCCATGTTTAACTAATCAATGTCTGGAACTGAATGCAAGTAGTAATGTGCCCCCATGAATGAGTTACTGGATGACCTTTGTGTGGAGAGTTGTGACTGATGTCAGGCCAACTAGAAGCCAGTATGGTCAATTATTGCTTGAAATTGGAATTCTCGTTTTTTAATAACTATTTAGAATCAGTGTAGAACCAATTATTCTCCTTTGATTTTTGTTCTTCAGTTAACTATACGTTTTGAATGAGACGAACACAAAATCCTTCTACTGGTTTGAAAGAATTGTCTCTGACGCTGAGACAGTCGTCATTAATGTGTGTTTCTACCAAAAACTAGCACTGTTGTTGCCATGCCTGAGTCAGTAAACGATTTGTATTGAATCTCATTATATTCATAGTAGTGCTGCATAGTACTAGTTTTCAACTGCAATGGTTTGCCTCAGGGATAAACAAAGACCGACTGCAGCATGTCTGTTATAGTTTGGCACAATTCACTGGTGAAACCAGTCTACGGTTAGTGTGTGTGTGTGTGTGTGTGTGTGTGTGCATGTGTGCGTGCGTGTGTGCGTGCGTGCGTGTGTGCGTGCGTGTGTGTGTCCGTGTCCGTGTGCATGCGTACGTCGGGTGATTCCTCCAGTCCAGCAGATGTCACTTATCATCGGTTCTGACCCCACGACGAACCGCCTCCACAACTATAAAAGAAGCGGAGCCTCGACGGTCTGGACGTGACTCTTCCATGCGAGTTCACAGAGTGACGGTACAGTCGTGACGGGAGAAGGTTAACTGCTGACAGGCGGGGATGTAACAGGCGTGTGAACTCGGATTTCAGCAGGCAAATAAGACGCACACCCTAGTTGGAGAGCAAATGCACCGCCGAGTGGAATTAATTTGCTCATCCACGCAAATAAACCATCGAGAATCTTACCGCAGATATGTTGCGGAATTTGATGTCTGTGGAATCTTCTCTGCGTAAAAGTGTGCGCTTCTCCGCGGTGCGCCACCTTCATCTTCATCGGATCTTGAGTTGATCGAGGGGACAGTATTTGTTTTGAATAGTGGGCTCAGCTGTCACAATATTTGTCATGGCTTATTTGTTCTTAAGGCTGTTGGCTTCTGGCCAACGAAGTTTCAGTCTGCGCGTCAACGGGTTGGTTTTATTGTCCCTTTTCGTGATCGTTGCCTCCGCAAATCGTGATGTTCCGAGCAACGGGACGTCTGGAGACCCCAACCTGCCGACAGACGACTCTCATCACAAAACTAATTTCACTAATCACAATAATCATAAAAAGGCTTTTCCCGTGCTTTCATTCAACTACGAGCACGTCAGGACGCCCTTCGAGATCTCTCTCTGGATCCTTCTCGCCCTCCTCATGAAACTTGGTGAGTATTGCTGGTATTGGTTGCCCTTTTTTTTTTTTTTTTCAAAATAAATACATCAGAAACGCCCTATTCTGCCGTACTGATGAATTAAACAACAACCGGCGTCAATCTGCGTTACATTGACCCTGTGCAGCCATTGCAGTCCGCTGTTCCAGTTAGGTTACAGTGCCATAAAGTTTTTTTTTGAAGGTCCAGGTTTGATCATACAGGTCCCATCGGAGTGTGTGCGTCTGTCTGCCAAAAATAGATTGCACATTCTTAAGGATTAGTGTGTAATTGGACCTATGGTGGGGATGGGATTGTGAACAGTTGTCTAGAAGAGTGAAAGGGATCAGACGGGCCATTCCCCCTAATTCGCTCGCCTCTGTCCTGTGACCTTCAGTTGTATTTAAATTGTGACACATCTACACTCCTCAGGCGTGTTTATGTTTACATTTCAGCATTAACTGACATTCTTATCCCGAGTGACTTAGAAAAAAGGGGCAGGCAGGGGTTCATTGTCTTGCTCAAGGGCACGTCGACAGGGCACACGGCCGTTGACAGTTAAGTTACAGGATGGTTTCTCTAATCAGTGGGACACCCTGACGCGTGTTGTGTCAGACAGTGCCTTCTCTAGACTGTAAAGGCCATCTACGGTTAAGTGACAGGAGTGATTGTCCACAGATAAGACAGAGACGAAGACGATTGGCCCTGGAAGTTACCCCCCTGAGGTCTGTCATTAGCTGGCTGAATGATTGAAGCACTCTCCCCGCTTATCTCTTTGTCCAGCTGTTACTTCTCGGGGCTGGTCCAACTTCCTGTCCTACTGCCCTGCTCGATAACAAAGACCTCAGTGTACAAACACACAGCGAAACGGAGGGGGCGAGGATGGTTTGCGCACAACGCTGTTTCATAAAAAAAAAAAAACATTTCAGGAACAATCTCCCCAATACTGCGGACCCCAGTTGTGTGTCATTGAAACTGAATGTCAAGGACTCCTTTGTCAGGGAGAGGGGATTTGACAAACAGGCCTCACATAAATTGCACTCATTGCAAAATGATTCAGAACTTAAGAGAGCTGCTGCCTCTGCGTGAGTTTAAAATCATCACGAAGAAAACAGTCTTGTGCTTCATTCAGCCAAGATCTATCATGCCTGGCCTCCCTCATCCTGCTGCTCTGCTGTTTGGCTACAGCCCCTTTTCCGTGCTTCTCCGGTGAATTTTAAGTGATTTTGATGGCGCTTGTATTTTTGCGTATGAACATATTTGCATGTCCGTCTGCAACTTTGTCATTGATGCTCACTAGGTCTCTCCTGAAAGACATGCTTGATGTCAGTAGGACGACCAGGTTAAACAAATGCTAAGCATTAGGAGGTTATGATTGCGCACCATCAGGTATATGTTCTGTATCTTCTAAAAGCAGCCTGGTTATTTCCCTGCACGCAACGACGTTCTCGAGGAACATGAGAGACTGTACATGGCCTGCAGCGGTCGTGAGATCACGTCGTCGCAGTGGAAGCTGCCGTTGACACTTGCTGTATATTTCACGAGGATGAAATCGCTTCGATGTTGCAGTGATGTGTAAAGGGACCAAGTGAGGCGTTTTGTTGGGATTTTACATTGCAGTACAGGTGCTAACCGACTATTTGGAGAGTGATGTGTATAGTCTGCTGTCTGTTTTACGTCTTGCATTCCCCAGTTTCCCTGAATATGCGGTCAGGTCTTTACCGTGTGCTAGTATGTACCTCTGTTGTCACATTAGTTGGTTATCACATTAGCACCTGTTTTTCCCTACATATTTGTTATACTTGACTAATAAAGTGATTCTCATTCGGACATTTTTACTGACTCTTATTGGTTTTAACTGTTTTGTTTTTTTTACTCTTATTTATGTGTAAGAGCGATGACCGTTATCTTGTCCTGTGCTTCCTCCCTCTCCGTCTCCAGGTTTTCACGTCATTCCCAGAGTGTCCAGCGTCGTCCCGGAGAGCTGTCTGCTGATCGTGGTGGGCCTGCTGGTGGGTGGTCTCATCAAGGCCATCGGCGAGGAGGCCCCCGTCCTCGACTCCAAGCTCTTCTTCCTCTACCTGCTGCCTCCCATCATCCTCGATGCCGGCTACTTCCTGCCCATCCGGCCCTTCACGGAGAACATGGGCACCATCCTGGTGTTCGCGGTGGTGGGTACCCTGTGGAATGCCTTCTTCATGGGTGGCATGATGTACGCCGTGTGTCAGCTCGAGGGGGCCAACCTGGCCAGCGTGGACCTGCTCTCCTGCCTGCTGTTCGGCTCCATCGTCTCGGCCGTGGACCCCGTGGCGGTCTTGGCCGTGTTCGAGGAGATCCACATCAACGAGCTGCTGCACATCCTGGTTTTCGGAGAGTCGCTCCTCAACGACGCCGTCACCGTGGTAAGGGAGGGACGACAGGCGGGTGGGGTTTTGAGTCATTCCCAGAATACCTGCTTTCCCAGAGCTCTCAATCATGGCAAAGCTCAAAACAACTGCTCTTTTCCACGTTTATCTGAGTGTGCAGTTATTAATTTCCATTACAGTACGCAGAGATGTGTTTTCATTTGTGTCGGTGTGTATCTGTTCAGTGCACTTCAGTATATCTGCACCTG
>OMKK01048418.1:7527-17578 GCA_900302305.1 Polymixia japonica
ATATATATGTATATATATATATATATATATATATATATATATATATATATATATATATATATATATATATATATTTATATTTAATATTTTTATTTTCCCATTCCTTTAATAGTCCCCACTGTGTCATATTGTTTTCCTGCTAAGTTGTATTTTCCTTTTTATTTAGTTAGATGCTTTGTCTACTTCTACTCTTTTTTCATGCCTGATTCTTTGTTGCTGTGACAATGTAATTTCCCCAAGGGGATAAATAAAGTTCTATCTTATCTTATTCCACATTTTATCACAGTGCTACTCTGGGGTTGAATGTTGCACCTGTGGATCTCAAGGATACATTTACAAGTTGGCTTGACTCAATCTTTTTGGAAGAAATTAATAAAAATTGGTCCTTCAAGAGCTAATACAGAAGATATCAACATCCTATTCTGTGAAATGGTTCTCCATTCAAAGATTCCAGTCTTATAAGCATAGGCAAAATCATAGTACTTAATAAAGAACTCTTAGTCCTATTTTTTAAGTGTATATATGAGAACTGTGGTTAAAAAATGAATTATTTAATGTTTAATCGAACATGAGTAGGCAAAACAATCTTCAATTATTATCAATGTTGTTTTTTAAAAAACAGAAACATTTGCAAAAATAATAGCTTTCCTAAGGCACGTTCTTGTGAGGAAATTGACACTCTCTGTTCACTGAGATAAGCTGCCAACATCTTGATTTGTGTGGAGTCTGCAGGGGCAATAATACTTTCAATAAAGCAGGTAAGAGCAGCTGCCAGAGAAGCAAATTCTGCCCTGCCAACAACATTGAGTTCTCAGGGGAGTTCGATCAGTTTGCATCAATGAGTGTAAATTCGGACTCAGCCGGTGATGCAAAATAAACAATCACTGGAAAATGATATTAATACTGCTTTCATAATGTAACACTGACACTATTTGGTTGCACTACTGAGCTCTGGCAATGTGGTTGGTGATTTTTCTCAGCTGTCAATCACAGGCCAGGGTTGTGAATACCCACAACGAAGAAATAATGTGACAAAGTGGTTTTGTCCGATTACTACTGCTATAGTGTGCCGTATGTACTGCTGAGCAGTGTGCTGATCAGTAGGATTTTTCTAAATAAACATTTCGAAATGGTTTAGTAGGCAAAAATTCCTCCAACATCAGTATACTTAAAATGATGCAATTTTGTACTGTATTCCATTTTACAGACATTAGGAAATCACTACCTACTATTATTGCTATCCAGGAAGTTATAGAACAACACTTTCACCCATCATGCTGTGCAACAGTGCATGCTGATATGATTAAGAGAGATGAAGAGAGAGAAAGACTGAACAAATGCTTTAATTACCACACAAGATAGTGACCAAGTACATGTTTTTGAGTACTACATTAAATAAATGTGCTTAACTGCATTTATAATTTAGATATAATGCTTTATGAAGAATCATAACTATTAAGAGGCTTTATAAAGTGGGGTTATTGCACCATATTCTGGCCATATCTACTACATACTGCATTGCATGGTTAGCATGCAAACCAAATCAAATCAGGGTTAGGGCTACGGTTATTAAATCAGCATTCTCATCATAGACAAAGCGTGTCGTATTAAAGGGGGGGAAAGTAAAAACATCAATTTAATGAAAAAAATAAATAAACACAGCAACTAAAAGCTAAAAACAAGTATGTAGAAAAGTGTTTCATTATGTGAATTCTCTTCTCTGGCCTAGGTTCCACAGGCAGGTTGTTGATAGCAAAAGCCAATCATCTCTTGTTATGAGTGTAGACAGAAAAGTCCTGCCTGACGATCTTAGGCCACTCTCGCTGCCTGCAAGGTTAAATGGTCTCCAACATTGCTCGTGGCCAGACCAAACAATGATCCAAAGCTATCGCTTAAATCTTATGACATAAATAGTAGTTTTTGGACAAAGCTCAACGTACCTTTGTGACAATGGCATTTATAGAATCCTACCAAGTCAGAGCATGTGCCATTGTGCTGACAAGGGTTGGAGTCACACTCGTTGATGTCAGTCTCACAGTAGGTTCCTGACAAGGGTAGAAAATGCTGTAATTAGTGGAATTTATATCAAGTCACTTTGCCCATAAATATTTCTCTGTGATTACATTTTTGAAATGATACGATTTTGAAAAGGTTTCGTAAGCCCTAGGGTCATAAAGATTCCCAATCCCAACCCGTAGAAGACTGCGTCATCCTTCAACGGAAGTATTTATTTTATTTTATTTTTTTTAAATTGGGAGTTGCGAGAATTCCCCCTGACAACAGCAACACATTTAGTGAGCACTGCACCTGCTTCAGAGAGAGTAGATGAGGTGGGATGCTGTGGTTCATTTCTTGGAGATATGTTTGGTGCTCAGCTGGCTCAGGAGCCACTAGTTCTACCATTCGGATGGGGGTTGGAGGTATTCCAGTAGAGAGGTTATTAATTTTAAATGTCCTGTCATCAATAACAGAGCAGCAAAGACATGTAGCAAAAGGTCCTTCTTGACAGCGGCAACCTCACTGAACAGCACAAACACTATGATAAATATCTGCACGGTAGTTTCCACAGGGCATTTAAGACAAAATATGCCATGTGGTGCAGCAGCAAATTTTGAAAATGTATCCTACTAAAACAAATAAACACCTATGCACAATTATGACTGCATGTAACATTGCTAGCATGGGATTATTTTTATGAAACTTAATTGACATGGACTAAGAATGATTTAAGTTGCTAAAAGTGAATGCTGCACCCTCATGGCAGCAAAAGGTCAGAAACATTCAAGTATGAAAAGCCTCAACCAGGGTTGACAATGCCTCAACATAGTCAATATCGCTGAAGGTTTTTCAGAGGTAAAGTTTTAGTGTTAAATTTGGTTCTTACACACTGTGTTCATTATCTATTTTACAGCGTCTTTAAAATCAATAGGTTTTCTGAGCTTCATACGCCACATAAAGATACAAATAAAAGGTTGTATAATGGAAAATCTTGAGGAACAAAAAATTTAACTCTGGATTAATTTCACCTTTTAAGCATGCAACTGATCATTTTCGCATTAAGTATTTTTGTGATGCTTTAAAATAAAAATGGCAACAGTTTTTCCCTGAAAAATAAAGCCTTCCTAAATAAAGCTGGACTACCAGGGCTTAAGAAATGCATTCACAGTTATGATCTATGACAGACTTCTGTGGGGTTTCCAGGCAAGGCTTGAAATTAAATTGGCCTCTCTAGGCTGCATGGCTCAAAATTCCAAAGCAAAAGTCCCAAGATGCCAGAAAATGATGAATTCTATCAGTCACTAAGACCTGCCATGTTGTAAGAGACAATTTTCCATTACTGAAGTGGCAACAGATTTCAGCTTTGAACAGGAAAAAAAAAAAAATCCATGTCCATGTAGTGCTATGTAAGGGCTTATCTGAGTGACAGTTTGAGTGTGTCAGGACCTAAGACTAGGTGGAGGAATAAGCTAAGCCAAAACCTGACCGCGCTGGGGGGGGAAACAGTTTTGCATTCATTTACTAGTTATTTAGTAGTTATTCAACCAACAGAACAAGAAAGGGAGTACAGGTTCCATGCCACGGTGAATAATATTGCAATTGTTATACAGCCAATAAAATGTTCAGCTTGTATCATGATTTGTGTCTCGTTTCATACTGTCTTTTTGTCAAATGATGTCTAAATAGTGAATCTGGGCATTAGACCGTGTTTAAATATTTGTTCTTATATTGATTAGGCGTTTGCAATGTTAGAGTGGTATAGTGTGAGGCAGCTGTGTGTTATGCTCACAAGTAGGATGCGCTTTTGCCTGTCATGTTGCCTGCTTAAAGTCAAGTGCTCAAAAAACCAATACACTCAAGGTCTTACATTACAGAGAGGAATGGCACATATGTATCAAGTCACAGCCGTGTCAATATTCACCAAATCACACTCCTTCTCTGTTAAATTGCTTAATGACACAACAGTTAGTTCCTACTTTATCAAGCACGCTAATAAACACAGTCTACAAACAGGTACATTATCAGTTTTACTGCCTCATTGTATGTACCCTTTTGGCTGGCTGCCAGCTTTACTACATGACTAGTGAGCTTTAATACATGCCTACTATTTACAAACAGATTGCAAACTTCCCTCTTAACGGCAAAAGTGCTTGGTTAGCTGTAACTGATTACAACTAAGGTATGACTTTAAACTACTGTATATTTTTCTTATTTATTGATTGCGTGGTTCAGTAGATTTCTCAGCGGCTTCTGTTGCAGGAAGGAACCAAATGGAATGATGTCAGGGTGCCATCTGTCTATTCTTAATATGAACACTGTGTGAAATATCTATTTCACAGTGTTCACACAGTGTATTATATTTTTTCATCTATGATATCAGACTCTAGATCCGAGGCCATAATCCTTGTTAAAGAACGTTAAAGACTCAAAACATCTGAAGTGTTAAAGATTCAAAACATCTGAAGTGTTAAAAGATTCACCTGATGCTGCTCTTTACATCCATAGCGTGAACTTTATTGATATTTAAAAATATATATACCATAGTGGTCTCACCTGTGAAGCCGGGGGGGCAGATACAGGTATACTGCGGAGAGGATGACGGCTGACTTGTTGTAATGCATGTGGCTCCATTCAAACAGCTGTTTGGGTATATGAAGCATGCATTGCCTACATATTGGCAAAATTCGCCTATCCATCCAGGGGCACAAACACACTGCAAAACACACATACAAACACACACACACACACACACACACACACACACACACACCATATGTATAGCAATAGTATCTCATTATTCTTGAACTCTTGTACTATTCTGTGCTGTGAGGGCATCTCCTGCCCCTAAATGACCTGACCATTGATTCCTTACCTTCCAAGGAAACCAGATTAAAAAAATTAAAAAAAAATCACAACAAAATGGCTCATTTGCAGTGGGTAACATTATTTTGACAATTCCTGATGCTGACTGGAGACAAACTCACACAAAGCATCAAAAAGTGCATCTCAGACGGAGCACACTCTCAGTGGTCTAATGGAGCAAGATTGATGGAGAGTAATTAGGAGCTATGGGGCATTACAGGGTAGTCTCAAGTGTTAGTGTAAGAATGCAGAGGTTTGAGAGGACTGAGCAATAGAGAGGCAAATTAAACCAGAACCTGTCTGACTGAGCAATGCGTCCGCAAACTCAAAATGATTAATGGGCTAGAATTGGATTACTACTGTCTGCAGTCATTGTCTACAATTGATGTTTTTTTTATTGGGTTTTTTTTTTTTTTTTTTGGTTGCTTGGTCCCCCCCCACCCCCACAATTACTGACTCGTTGTCATATACTTGTGCATTACAGTGTTTTATGTGCTACACCATATACTATTTCATGTACAAAATCACTATAAGTAAAAGATTCTGTAACTATCACATTATTTATCGTTATAATCCCTTTCTCTAATATGTTTAATATTGGATTTTCAAAAACAAACTTAAGTCATCAATCAATTACTGCCAACGTGACATATTTGTTAGCAAGCAAACCGATACAATTTACCACTCAATACATCATTCGGAGTTCATAAGACACCATCGTTGACAGCTAGATAATATAAAGATTGAAAGGTGACTAAAGCATATACACATACATCATATGTAGACTAGATATGACCTGTGAAGTTTGGATACAGTCATATTACTGAACATTAGATTAGATTAGATTCAAATTTAATAATACAAATACTTAATAATATAACATAATAACATAACATAACATAACATAACATAATAATATCTAATAATACAAATTTACATAATCTATAAACTGATGAAACATCTATCAGCTTGTTGCTGTTTTATTACCTATCATTGCCATTCACTGCAAAATATTTTTGGTATTTTCTACACTCCTTCACTTTTAAAAAAACAAAAACAAGATGATCTGGTGTAACTCACAGTGGTCTGCGCTGGTGTTATAAATGTCAATAGAGTCACATTTTCACTCCCTGCTGATGACATCCAGCGAGGTACTGTATGAGTCATAGATTTAGTTATTTTTTTTGGGTTTCTGAGTATTTCATTATGCCTGCAACATTGAATTACTTACCTTATATCCGCCAATTACACTCAAGCACAATCCTTCATTCAGGCAGTTGATATTGAGCAGCCTGCAGTAGTCAATTACTTGTTCACAGTTCTTCCCGGAAAAGCCTCTAAGACATCTGTAGGAGAGGGGGTTAGTGTCATCAGAATCAATCCACCTTGAGCCTTGGGCACTAATAAGCCATATGTTTTGACAAGATACACAGGCTTACTGTGTAATTTAGTAAAATATTACAGACCTGTGATGCAGGCCTGGGTTAAATGGGTTGGTTTGCCCCAGTGGGGGGGTTTACTTTTTTAGGACAATTCAATACAGTATTTCAGATAAGTGATCAATTACAGAACAGTTTAATAGACTGACTCTCAAATACTTTGCGCTAATTGTCTTAACCTTCTCTCACTCAATGTTTTTGTCCTAAACGGTAAACTGCAGTTACAAAGTCCCAGGTAGTTTAAAGCAACTGATTTTAATTACTTGATCAACTATTTGACCCAGGTGTCATATAGCACATGACAATTAAATGGCAACAGTCCTGTTTCTGAGAATGAATCATTTAATGTGTCCTAATATTTTGATGTTGCCGCAGTTTCAGCAATCTGATGTTGAGGAATAGAAAATAATCTTCTAATGGCATGTCTCGTATTCAAATAAAACATAGCCTAGCTTGTGGAAATAAACTATTGTGTGACAGATGTTAAACAGCTGACTGCGACAGCTCTGAGATAAGCTTGGCATGTGTGTTTGCAGTTGTTTTTTTACTACTAATCATATTTCAACAGGATTACATTGTGGTGCGAGTGAGTGCAAACAACCAAAATGTTATTTGTTGACTGAAATCAACTAGTGAAATATTTCTTCAAGTTCAATGTAAACATTATTCTCATTAAAAGAAGCAAAAAAAAAAAAAAAAAGACAACTCATCATTAAACCTTCAGGGGAGACATTTTCTCAAGACATCCGAATCATCTTCTGAAAGGGGAACACTAGACTGGCCCTCTATTAGATCCCTCTACGCGCATCACCTGCAGGCATAATCATCTCCCCTGGATACACAGCTGGCATTGTTGAGACATGGTGATGGGCTGCACAGGTTCTGCTGTCTCCTGCACGCTGGGGCCATATTACCATCTGCACAGCTACACTCAGAGGCCTGCACACGGAGCCAAAACAAACCAGGTCACCTGTCAGCTTTGAGAAAACAAGGTTAGATTACACAAAGCTATATGAGATCGCTAACTGTAAGAACACAATCAATAAAACTCAGAGACATGTAGAAATATATTCTGTAACCACATAGTAGACAGCAACTGAAATGACGGAAAAAGGTGATAGCCTGTGTTCGGATATTCATTACCGAGCTCTCTCTCTATATATTCTATATGCATTATAAAAGGATAATGGTAAATGCTGAAGATGCTAGAATTTCTGCTATTCAGGGTAAAAGATTATTTCATTTTCATACAGATGAAGTTCTTTAGAGTCAGCTCAAAGGGAAAAAAAATCAATGTCAAAAAGATCAATTTGATTTATGTCCCTTTTACATCTGGTCTCACACAATATTCTTAGGAAGATTGTGCAAATGCTCAGCTTTTGTAAATCCCATGTGGCAAACTCCGTAATGAAGAAAATGAAGGTCAGAAAAGACAATTAGGCTATTATTGTATTTTCTCTTGTGTATCCCCCTTGCACGCTGGAAACACTGAAGGCGTGTATGACCACCATAACATTTTCAGCAAAAGGTGAAACTGAAAATTGCAGCAAGCATCAAATTAGACAAGCTTTTCATAAGAGCCACTGCAAATGTGTACTTAAATATCTAGTTTGTCATTCAACCACAATCCTAGAGGAACTATGCCCTTCCTTTCCCCTCTAGCTCTACTTCAGGAGAAACTATTAATTGTTGCAGCCTTCAGGATGACACCACTTGATCTTCTTTAAAGATAGCATATTAATTTCCATGTGCCATTTCAAATCAATCTCCTCTGAGGTAAAACAACAAGTAAAGGAAATGGGTTCCTCACGTGCTCCCCCGCAGAGCAGACCTGCTCCGTCTGACATTCATATGACATGCAATTGATATCAAACCGAGAGTCACAGTTGGGGCCCCAGAATCCCTCTGGACAACGACAAACAAATCCGTCGGCGCCATCTTCACATGTACCGCCATTTCTGCATGGATTTGAATCACAAGGTCCTTTCCTCTTCTCACAGGGTGGACCTACAGAACATATGATTAAAACAGATGATTAAAACACGAGTACCGTCTTGCAGTTGTACAGTATCATAATCTATGCAAGCCTTCCAAATGGAGTTTGTATGATTATCTCCATATGTTAAATGTATCAAGCTGTTAATGTTTACACCAACTATCTTTGTTTAAAATCCACCGTTGTTTGAGTTGTAGCAGTGGCTAACTGGTGGAAAAGTGACATGGGAGTAGAATGGAATAGCATTAGAACAATGTAACTGCAGTTTGTGACAGGAAGGAAATGACTGACATGACTTTTAGCCAATAGGGAAAGGGATGATTAACGCATGCCAGATTACAAGAGAATAATGGATCTGTAAGGGAATAGTCTTTGTCTCTATGCAGCTGCTTAAAATAAATACTATTCTCTATTATTAATAATTAAATTATTTTTTAGTAAAGTAAACTTTTATGGCAAGTAGAACTGAATCGCTCATTCCAGACTCTGTCCCACTAATGCTTCACATAGAAGACACTAGACGGGAAAACTGTAGATTCGGATGGTAGATGGCAAAAAATAAGGAGGACGGCAAGCAAATCTGGTGTAGAGATCTGTTGCTATGGTGATGTTGCTAGGTGATGCATTTACATAAAAAAAATATATATATAATAAAATGTTTGTGTGTATATATTTTGTTATTGTAATAACTATTGGCATGCATATGTCACAAAAAATGTAATGTTCCTCATTATTTCCTTCCAAAACGTGAGTCTCTTCCAACATAGACATGGCAATGAGAAACGCTCTTCGTGTAGCCCTTGTCTACCTGCAATATAAAAAAAAGCGACAACAACTACTGGATCATATTCTTGTGAGGGATCCAGTGGAATTTCGTCACAATGTCGAGACGACAAAAGTATTTTAACTTCGTCTGCCGCTGCAGTAGGAGGCATTTGCCAGAGAACTCAGACATTTGACTGTCCTCTCATTGAAAACAATGGCATCCACTTTGCTGTCTGCCGTCTTCCATATGAATGCAGCATAAACAAGCCAAGCAGTTGAAAATCATTAAAAAAAATGTATGTAACGCAGAATATGGAGATTTGGTCATGAAAGATTGGCAAGTGTTAGGTCTTTAGCACTGTAAAAAACAAACACAAAAAAACAAAAAAACATTTATATTCATGAGCATGTATCATCAAAATAGATACACACGGGCCGTCTAATCACTGGAGGGGTACAGCTAACTGGTCAGTGTTGCTTCCATTTATGCTTCTTAGCATTTCAACAATATTAATTCTTACCACTTTTGCCACTGAGGAGAGGAACAAGGCAAATATGTACAGTGAAGGTTGACATGGAAAATATTGTGACAGGCTGAAAATAATACATAACACAGACTTAGGTTTGGTTCAGACAAACTAATAATACTGTACATGGTTTGGATTGGAACCAATGGGCAGGGAACATGTGTGGAACTAGTGTTTTTTGGGGGTGGGTTCGGACTTAGCCCCGTCTCACCACGCTGAAGCTATAGTGCACCATAAAATACAGCACCATAAAGTCTTTCAACACCTATTGTACAGTATTAATTAAGAACACATATTGAGCACATCCACCAATATACTGTAGTTATATTACCAAATACCCAAACAAATAAGTCCCATGCTGACTTTCAAACTGTACACAGATGGATGACATAAAAATAGGATATTTCTCCTCTCATCTCGGCATAACAAAGAACAGTATGTCAAACATTTACAGTAAGAACAGT
>OMKK01048446.1:3538-16958 GCA_900302305.1 Polymixia japonica
CTAATAAACTGGCCACAAGACATTCAGACAGACCTGACAGTGAATGACAGAAAGAACCAATAGATTCAGACAGAATTTTTTAGAAAGCTTAAACACTGTGTGTGTGTGTGTGTGTGTGTGTGTGTGTGTGTGTGTGTGTGTGTGGCGTGCAAACCAATGGCTGGCTCAGCAATCCTGAACACAAACATTGGTTATCAGTATCCAAAAACAGAGAAACAAACTATGTGCAAACTGTGTCCTTTGACATTAGCTAACGTGGGTGAGACAGCTGTCACAAGCCACATGCCACACTCTGATCTTATCAAACCATCCTCCACACCCATTGTGGCATCTCTTTTTGTTGAGACTGAGAGGCCGACCACAACTGACGAACTGATAGATACAGTAGCTGAATGATCGCTAATGGCTCCCTGTCTTTTGTGAGCCAAAGTAATCTTAACATTTGGCAACATGCTAGCCTACACAGGCTACAACATTATGTACGTAATGTTATGTATGTAAATCTGAAAAACAAAAACTCTGGAAATGTAGTTCTGGAAAAGTCTGGAATTTTTACATGACAAATGTGTTGGAACCCTGTAATCAGCTGTTTCATTTCAAATCATCAGAGTCGGTTGGTGTTTATAATATCACCTCAGTCATGTGATCCTGGTCAACCAGTTAGAAAGGACTCAGGGCCCTCTTAGTGTATTACAACTGAACACATGTCCCTCATTCACAATGATACATGCAACCTTATGCCCCTGTCAGGGCGGAGTCATTTCAAGCTCAGCCACCAAGTGTAATTTGATAATGTGTTATACCTGTATATGTACGATGTAAGTCGACAAGTTAGAGTGTGTTACGACACCACAACATGTATGTTGACTTTTGTTGTGTGTGTGTGTGTGTGCGTGCGTGCAGTGTCTCGTAGCGGATTCTAAGGAGCGAGGCCCAGTGAGATCAGGGGCTGTGCTGTGATATGAGTCACCACTCCAACTGGTGTAATATGTTCTGACAACACAAGAACTGGGACTTGTTAATGTCCGGGGTTCCCGTGGGCTAGACTGGGGGAGGGGGGGACTATTTAATGTGAAACCTCTCTCTCAATGCTCATCCCTATTTCGCTGAGTGTCTGTATGACGTGGTTGGAAATTGAACCCGCAACCCACTAATCTATGGTTCTGTCTATCTATCTATCTATCTATCTATCTATCTATCTATCTATCTATCTATCTATCTATCTGTCACACACACACACACACACACACACACACACACACATCTACACACATGGTTTTGTCCCTTCATGCACACGTATGCTCCTGTCAGTGTGGGTTTTTTTCAAGCTCAATCTCCAAGTTCTTAGGTTCTCTAAGTACTTAGCCCCTGCCCCTCACTCCTCACCCCAGAACCAGACTGCCCCTCTGGGAAGCCCTGGGCCTCTGGTCCTATCTGACTTAGCTTAATCCCTGTGATGGAGCATGTTGGCCTCAGCAGTTAGCTTTGACAAATTGTTCTGTTCTTAGTCAGCCATTATTGACCTACAAGGGCATTACTCATAAAGGCAGCTTACTCTTCCACATCCACTCAGGTCTCATTCTCTCCTGTGCTATTGGCCAGTCAACCCTTTATGCCTCATCCATGTAGCTTGATACTCTTAGTCTGTGGTTGTGTGTGTGTGTGTGTGTACCTGTGCGTGTACAGGTGTGTGTGTCTGTGTGTTTGTAGCCATGTGTGCGTGCGTGCGTGCGAGGGTCATACTTCGGGGAGTGTTCTGTCGCCCAGGGCCCGTTGCCATCCATGAAGCTTACGTCACCTGACATGGATTTGACTGCTGCTTCCAGCAGGATGTGAGCGGTCAACTGCAGCGGAAACTGGCTGATTTCAAGCCTTCATTTGTGTTTTTAATTTCCCCTCTGTTGTTTCTTTGTTTTCATACTTTAATGGCTCCCATGTTCAGATGAGGGGGCGATTTAGAGTTTCACAAATCTGATCTAACAGCTGCTGCTTTTTATTATTTTACTTTTTAAGTCATGACAGCATTCATTTTTATTGTGAGGAAAGGACACTTGTGGGACCACTGTACGATTGGTTGGCTGAGGACCCTAGAAGTTGCCCAAGTCTTTGCCTGTGATTTCTGCAGCTAGAGAGATGTTGCTGGTTACATTGCACACACATTCTTTTCTGAAGACTGTGAACTTTTGAACATTTGACAGCTCAGTGTCTAAACGCTGATCTTATCTTTGCTTACAGGAAGTATTTTAGTTTTGCTTTAAGTAAGCTATTTAAGTAATGCCACCAGGGAAGCTGGGTCCCTCGCAGTATTGGCGAAGAGCTCCCTCTAGTGAAAGCAACACACAATTGCAATTCTGTTTGAGACCCTCTCCTCACCACTGACCCTAATGGAAATAACACACTGTAAGGTGATTAGTCACGCATGTTTGTACTAATCGTTTTTCTGTCTTTGTTTGTCTTCAGGACATCAACGTGTGCATTCTAGAGAACTACCCTGAGTGCTCCAACCCTAGGGTTTTCTACATCATCCCCTATTTCTGTGGACAGCACCCCCAATGCAGGTAACTGCAGACTACTATGTAGTAAAATAACGATGAAAATATTACATTCAACATTTTTAGACTTAAGAAATGCAGTGATATTTCATGTACGTTGTGTCATATAAGGCTGTTTGTCTGCCTCTCTGCCTTTTTCTGTCTCACTCTTTATTTTTATATTATATTATACATTTATATTATATTTTTATATATATTTTACTTTATTTTTCCATCAGGGAGCCAGGAGTGTGGGCTCTGGAGAGAGCTAAACAGAACGTCTTGGAGAACTACCTCCTGGTGGGGATCCTGGAGGAGCTGGAGGATGTTCTGCTCCTGTTGGAGAGGCTCTTACCTCACTACTTTACCGGAGTACTCAACATCTACAAGAGCCCCGGTAAACATACTTCCTGTACAACGTTTTATGTTGAAGCACCTTGTTAATAGCGGTAGTTCCGCTGCATTTTGTTTAGGTTTGTCAGTTATATCTTTGGTTGAACTTTGATGCAGTCAAAGAAAAGTATTTGTGATATTTCATCCAAATATCCTTCGACTGGATGAAGTATCACCTATGCATTTACAGTATTTCACACCCCTTTCCACAGACTACAGGAAGATGGGGAACATGACCGGCACGGTGCGTAAGCACACGCCCACTCTGGAGGCCCTGCAGGTGCTGTACCACCGCATGCGCTACGAGTATGAGTTCTACAACTTCGTCCGGGACCAGTTCCACCTCACCAAGAAGAAAATCGGCCTCAAATCAGTCTCCCGGCCCCCCGCCTACTCGCCTTCGTTCCTGCGCGAGCTGGCCCTCCGAACCCCGGAGCCTCTGGATGAAGACGAGGAGCTGGACACGGACCTGGAGGACGCCAACAGCTGGCTTGTTCATCCCTGAAGGTTGCCTTGGTAACAGTGGACACAGCAAACGGCTGATTGGCTAGAATTGGCTGGAAACAAATGGAGGCCTATGGGCGGAAGGGGAATGTGCCCTGTCTGTCAGCATTCCCAAGAAGAGTGAGGTTGAGTTTGGGGGTGTGTGGTGTCTGATGCTCGTGTTTTTACGGGCTCCGTTTTCTGTCTGTGAGAGACTCTCTGCTCAGCGTTGAGGACTGTAAGATTGAGCAAATAGATGAACTGATATATTTAAAAACTGACCAAGGACAATGGAAAATAATTTTATCTCCGTAAAGCTCAATTTGCTTGACTCTAGTTTGATTTTCGTTTGAGCTTGTTTTTGTTTTCGTTGGATGTAAGACACCTATCGTTGCTGTAATCTCCAGGAGAGATCAGTGCAAGAAGTGGACGTAAATCTATTGGGAAATGTTAGTGTTAGGCTACAGGGACATTTTGTTTTAAGAGAGGACTAGATTTCAAAATGAGTTAGAAACATTTCAGAAGTTGGTAGGTGAGGAAAGGGTGGGTTTCAGTTAGAGGGTATCTAAGACAAGTCCCTTTTTGAGTATATTGACTATTTCGATATTTGTCAGTTTTAAATAGTTGTCTCTCTCTTCTCCTGTCTTTGAGGGCCCTCTTTTTATGTGTTATAAGTGCCAAAACAGTTTATGTATATAAGTCATCCAGGACTCTTTTAAGTGCCAAACCTCACTGAGAGTTTCAGTAACTGTGTGCGACAGGAACCACAGCACACAGCTTCTAGAGTTTTGACAGTCAAGTTTATTGTTGCAGTATTTTATTATATATGAGGGTCAAACAGTAAGCACTCAATTATGAATTCAAAGAATTCCAACTGTGCCTGTATGATTGGATTTGACCAAACCAGCAATGTATTTTAGCATAGATGTATTGTTTCAGACAGGTCATTGGTTTTAACTTTGTGGAGAATAACAATATGGGCTGTGTACACAAAAAAAGCTGTTCTGGAAAATATCTTGTTTAACCCAAAGTTTTATAGATAAACAACTGTAC
This sequence comes from Polymixia japonica, assembly GCA_900302305.1. NCBI lineage: Eukaryota > Metazoa > Chordata > Actinopteri > Polymixiiformes > Polymixiidae > Polymixia > Polymixia japonica. The sequence goes on from OMKK01048446.1 coordinate 7,999, forward strand.
TTGCCAAATAAAATACCAACTTTTGTATTGTGATGCATTACAAACTATAGAAATATGCTGCACTTTGTCCAAGTTGGCTCTTCACAAAATTCTGCATCAAAATTAAGTGTTTATTTGCAAAACTGGATTGCTATACTGTCCAGCTAACTTTTAAATTCAAATAGGTTGACGTTGCCGTCAAAGGGGGCAGGGTAAGCCTATTTGTGGTCTCAAGATACTTTTTGAAAGTGTGCCAGCTAACACATTAATTCTGCAATTCCCCAACTTGCCAACAGCTATTCATAGTGCATGTTTTACATCCCATTGTTCAAAATGATCCAGAAAAGACAGTGACCATAGCTAATATTTCACACAAAGGCATATATGTCATCTATGTCACCTTGCCATCCTAATCTCCATTATGTGTACTTATTCATTGTCCTGTCGTGTGTTCGGTGTTTTCTTTTTGCCAGTTTAATTTATTATTTTGTATTCATTTGCATTCCAGATAAGATTCTCAGGAAGGAAAAAAATGTTTTATTGCCTTGATCATTTGTATCTTTGGTTTCTTACAGCTATGAAGCTATTCCTGGCATTTAAAGGGGAGAAAATGTCCAAAATAAAATTATATCAACAGCTGAACTCTGAACTGGTTAACAACTAATGCAGTCCATCAATTTTCAGTCTTAAAAATAAATGTCTTCTAACAATTGCAGCTGATGTCTCTGCTTAAGACAAAGATGTGGTATTTTGTCCTGAAAATGTTCAATACGTTATTTCTTTTAGTCCCTACAACTTCTCCAGAATGTTACAGCAACCCTTGTGTTCCAACTCCATAAATTCACCCCCATCCTGCACTCCATCCATTGGCTCTCTGTGGCTTCTTGTATCACATTCTAAACACTAGTGCTAGCATAGAAAGCTACACGCCAACCAATGCCTTCGCTCTGTTGCTAGGAGGTGTCTGGCTCTACCTGCAATGACCTGTCCGTCGCTTCACTTGGCCTCTGTGCTTCTCCCTCATGGATCCCCACAGAGCTGATGCCTATCTTCTTGTATGAACTGAGAACTCATTTTCAGAAACACATAATGCCCCCTCCCACCTACCTTTCTCCTCTACTTGCCTCTGATCTTGTTCCTGTCTTTTCAAAAGACACATTTGACTAGCTCTTATTGCTACCTACCACTTCTCTTCTACTATACTGTGGATATTCTAGGGACACGGGGATATTTGTAACATCAATTGTCTTGGCTATGTGGCTGTTGCTTTGACCATTATACTATTGGTTGCTTCTAATACTAAGAATTTACACTATTTCTGCTTTTGCACTCACTGTAAGTTGCTCTCGATCATAAGGTCAGCAAGATGCCTAAAATACAAGGTATCATGATCAAACACTCTAGTAATCAGACCATAGTTGCTGTTATGGAAACAAGGAAAGGTTGCTTGATTATTAGTGGACATGCCAAAGGCCAAAGAATGACCAGCTCACTTTGATTCGGGTGAATTGTATGCTTTAACAATTAACAGATAATCATAAATTACCTTACAGATATTTTCTGCGTCATTGAATTATTTGAAGTAAACCAATAATTGATTTTTGTTTGAGTAGATCTAAGACTTCAACTATGTGTTTCTGGCCCAGATCTGGTCCATGCCATATAATGAGATCCGACCCTTCAGGTCGATCTGTGGCTGGGTTCCGGTAGCCACAATCGGGTTGAGTCACTCCAGGGCGGTATGTGGGCCGTAGGAAAACTGCAAGTGTGGGCCACATCTGGGCCAGATCTCCTTTGCTATTTGGGCATCGATGTAAGTGCTGAACACGGCCAGCAGGTGGCGTCCTCTTCCAATTTTCTGGAAGGCTTGAATCAACCCAGGTGAATTCCAAGGGAACACTGCATGTTGTGTGGTTAGTACTCATACTCCATTAACTGATTGCCTTGTGCCCTTCTAAAACTTCTCTAAATTGTATAACGTTTGGATTAAGGGTGACAGTGGAGCTCTAGGTAAGTTAAAGGCAATTGAAAAGTATGAGAAAAACAGTAGGGAACTCCTCCCCAGCACACAGCGAATAGAAATATTTTACTAGGGTCAGTAGGCTGTTCCCAGTCACATTCCAACACCGATGCCAAAAATACTTTCCACTGCGTTTGCAAGACCAAGTTGTGCCCTCCACTTTTCCAAGTGAGAGAGACAGAGGGGAAGAACTTCTGATAGATACAGTGAGACCTCGAGCCTTAAAGGTACTATATACGATATTTTGAACATTAATATAGCAGCGAACAGCTATTTGCTATGTAAAGATATAGTGGAGTAATGGTGTCCTGAGCAGAGAATAAAGTCACAGTCTCTCTGTGTATGTTGTAATCTGAGCTTCTCTGTTCTTTGTTTTGGTAGCCGGTCTGGCTGCGTGTGCATGTTAGTGCATTAATGTTAGTGTGGCTGACGGGCGCCAGGCACCCATCTGTTTTGTTCCATGATGCTGGTGTTGACATCTAGTGGCTGAATATCGTATATAGCTCCTTTAAATTAGACGTATGCCGTGAACACACTTATTAGTGATTGCAGAAAACTTCACTGATTTTGGGGTACAGCATGAAGAAATTGATAGGCTTGCTGTAGATCCATATTATGGACATTATTCTGGTTCATGGTTACGCAGAGATCCACTTGTTTCAGGGACGACGGAGAGGGAGTTACCCTGAGTTACCCTGAATGAGCTCTGAAACAAACATGAAAAAAGGTTTATGCAGAAGATTCCTACCCTTAAATAGAAAAGTAAAACCACATTTGCTACTCGTGCAATACAACAATAACACATTTACTGTTGCAATAAAGAAGCCAAACACCCGAGTCAGTTTTAGCTGGCTTATTTATTTCTCCTCAAACGAATATAAAGAATACAAACAGGGAAAATATCAGTACAAAAAACCCATGTAATGATTGTCAAACTGTCAAACATAAGAACTGAATTTTGCAGCATATGATCATCTGGTGATCTGATCAGTATACCAGTTGCTTGTGATGATTCTTTTAATTGTCTTCCTTTAGATGAATGTGCCATACGATGGCTCAATATCAAACCGCAAACATGCTAAGAGTTGTTTATTAAAATATGGCAAAGCAGGTGTATACGTCTCCACGCTGTTGTAATTTTCATTCCTGTCTTTGGTCCAATACATCTCAAGAGCGTAGCATGCTTGAAACTTAAACACAACCCATGTATTCATTTAAAAAATACAGCCTGTTTCCTTCGTTCCAGCGCATATATTCCACATACAGAGAAATATGCCTGTAGAAAACTAGAATACCAGCTTATTTCATTTAGAATGCCATACACACTTCCTCTACTAACACGCACACACACACACCAAAGACACACACACACACACACACACACACACACACACACACACACACACACAAGGTTAAACTGAATAAAGTAGGTAGTTCTAACAAGACAAGATTAAGAATAGTGTTAAAATGTGTGATAAAGTTAAAATAATACCGCTATTCATTTCACAGTGATATCCAAAAGTGGATGCCCTGAGATTTAAAAATGTTTAAAAAAAATAATAATAAAGATTAAAATTTAAGAAATGAGGCACTTCTACATAAACTAAAAATACTTACAATTAAAACATACATTATTTAATTACAATGTGACAGTTGGCTATTACATAAATGCTCACTTTCTTCACTGTAAGCAGTAAGACATCCCTCAAGCTTCCTGGGACTTAGACACACACAGACACACAAAGACACAGACACAGAACATATACACACACATGCGTGCGCATACACTCTTATTTCTCTATCTAATTGTATATTAATGGATTGCTTTGACTGCAAGGTATCAGTTCCTCGCCGTCAAATTACTGATATCCATATACTATATGCAGTAAGGTTTCCAGTAGTTCTCAGCAAAGACTTTTAGCACTAAGCTATTGGCCACTTTGCAGAACAAAATCTTGAGAAATAGTTAACAAAACGTTCCTGCTAAAGTACCCATTCTTTTTCTGTTTTTCCAGCAGTCCATCATATGAATGATGTTACTATTATTTTCAGCACTGTTTTTGGCAGATCTCATTTCCTTCCATTCTTCATTACTTCTCTTCGTGTGTTCTTCTCCTAATGGAGCAAACACCTCAAGCATTAGCTGCGTTGTGCTGGTTCATCTCCAACCCATCCTCAAGGTCTTTGTTTTTCTTGCTGGGCTTGTGTCCCAGAGCCTCAGCCTCCTCCAAGGTGGTGGTCAGGGGCTGGCCCAGGGTCTCAGGCAACATGAGCGTCAGTACTCCGATAATGAACGCCAGGATTCCCACAATAAGCTGTAGAGTAAACCCAGGTAAAACGTCGTCATTAGCTTACTCAACATCAATGTCGCTTTCAGGATACCATCATAGATACTGTAAGCAATTAAGACACATGAAACGCAAACATCAAGGAGTAAAAATCAGTTAATGAAACATCTGTTGTCAAAGGGACATCCAAAAAAACCAAAAAAAAAACCTGAGTGTGTACCTGAGGTAGGTAGATCCAGACATCTGCCAGGTAGACACAGAAGGGAGCCACCACACTGCCCACACGGCACATCATACTGCCGCTACCCACGGCCAGGGACCTGGGGGAGAGCACACACAAACTAGGTTCAAGGTTCAACCGTGTCATGGCCTCACATCATATTAGATAATATTTCACACTTTGGCAACTGCACAAAATGCGTCTGTGTATCTGAGATGATGCCAAGCAAGGTCATACTATTAATGCGCGGTGTGCTTACAGTATTTTACAGTATTTATATTATGAAGCCAAATACACAGTAGCAAAGCATTAAATAACAACAACAGACCACATCTTGTAATGTAGACACGTTATGAGGCCTCCCAAATTAGAATCTTGGCAACCAAGCCTTTTAACGGTATCCAATGACAGTGGAAAAGTGGCATTCATTCAATGTACTTATGATTTACAGATTGTAAAAGCAGCCTGCATCAAGGCCTGAATTCCAACATATTCCAATCTTGAGAGACTCATTATAAATAGTCTGATATAAATCAAAATATACCTGGACACAAGACAAGAACTGATCAGAAAAAAACAAAACTAATTCTTAGTTCCAGTTCTTAGTTCTAATTTATTTTCTATCTTTGGGAGATATTAACTTTTCTCACATTAGAAAAAGCTGCTCGGGTTGTCTATTACAATACAACCTCTTAAATTAAATGGTAGTCCTTAATAAAATATATTGGCTGTGTTACTCCAGAATGAAAATAGCACAGACCAAAATATAAGGATATTTAACCATGGGCTTCTGAACTTACCTTGCGAGGATGGATTAGGCTGGATTCGCGAGATCACAAGTTCACACGGGAATTGCGATCACGAGAAACCATCTTGTCGGGCTTCAAGTTAATTCGATTGTGGCCAAACTCTGTTTTTTCGGACCAATCAGCTTCCTATGAGTAACTACTGGCAACTACAGGCGTAGTTTAGCCCATGGTTTAGCCCGTGATATACGGTGATAGACAGGTGGTTCATTCAATCACCTGCCAAGTATTTTTTTACAGTTTCCAAGGATGACTTCTCAGATGGTTCTGTGTAACAAACCATCTGGCGTGTCAGGTTACTTCTGAACATGACGCCCCGATTAACTGAAAAGTATTTTCAGTTGCTGAAAAGTTGTCATTGGATGTGTTGTGTTGTGTGAATGTATAAGATGTCAGTATTTTACATTCTAGTCCAGATGTCTGGATTTTCTGTTCCAAGAGAGTTTTATCTCTTTTCGTCTTACCTGATGATGGTAGGGTAAAGCTCACAGGTGTACAGGTAGATGAGACCAAAGGCAATGGCTATGGCAAACTTCCCTGTCATACTGAGAACAATGGCCAGCACCTTGATGTCCTGTCACATGGAAGGAGAACAAAGATGGGCAGGGTGAGTAGAAGAGGATGAAGAAAAGGAGTTTAATCTTTGTTAAACACAGGAAGGTTAATTAAGATTAATCAGTGAAAATGGCTAAAAATCCAATTATTGTCATTAGAAAAATGTTGTTTGACTTAATTATAGATTCCATCGTATGATCATATCACAGAAAAGTAAAGAAAATCATTGTTGCATGATTTTGGCATCTACATCAAGTTAACTTGGCTTGTATTTGTTCTACAGCACTAAATCTGTACACACAAACCTTTATAAATGAGGGCTAGCTGTTCCGGGATTGCAAAAATGATTATGCAAATTAGCCTGATTTCAGCAGAAAACAAACCTAAACTTTTAAATCTTTGACCAAAGAGTTTGGATGCCATTTTAAACACCAACAATTCCTCCATTATATATAGAGAATTACTTTATTAATAGTTGAATGGAAAAGACCACAGAATGTCCTATTGCACTCACTGGATAAGTGGAGTCAGGTAGTCATTTACTCTCACTGTTGTGTGGTTGACTCTGTTTCATCATGTAAAAAGTGTATTTGACCAAACTTAAAAAAACGGTTCACTAATCTGGACCAAGGATTGTCCACATGGCATCCATATCCAAACTGTCCTTCCCTCTTTTCCTGTTGTTCTCTTCCCCCTTGCACACGTCTCTCTCTGTAGCTCTGGTATTCCTCTCTGATTCTGCAGTTAATTACCTTGGAGGGGTTGTTAGAAGTATTATGGGAACCGCTGTAGCAAATGCTGCCTGCCATTACCCAGAAATCCCTGCACAAAAACACTGACCCACACACGAGCCTTACAATTGAACAACTGTTCACGTGTGTGTGTGAACGGACAGGGCGCTTTCCCCTAGGAGCAGCAGTACTTATCTTAGACACACCTGGAGCATTCAGCTTGTTGCCATGACGCAGCAGCCACAGACCGCTAGATCTAGCCAGCACACTGACTGCAGTGACGGAGCGCAGTGGGCATGTGGAAAGGCGGAGGCGAAGCGATTCAGTCCAAACCACATATGTTTACCTTGTCTGTGAATTCAATCTGTATTTTAGCCTGTCATGATGTCAATTTTGTCAACGTTTACACATTTAGCCGTCTCTTCTGTTAACAGAATATCAATTGGTGAGATTGAGAAATACTTTGCTAATGCAACCAGGCATAGGGAGTGAGTTAGCGGTGCACGGGATGAACCGGTGTGTATCTTTTAACTTAAAAGGCTATTTATAGAAGCCACAGTAGCCTTACAGAAAAGTGATAAAGAATAAAATTAAACTACAACTAGAGTGTGTTTCTCTATGCATTATAAAGCGGTAGTGGCCTACACTTTGCAAACGAACAAAAGTGTAGAGGGAAAGTTTCAAACAGAAACTTCTCTTGCACTCCTGGGACCGTCACTCCGGTGATTCATGTCAGGCAGTATGACTAAATAGCATAAATAGTATAAATAGTACGACTTTAATGGTGATTCTGTTTATCTGACACAGGGTTCACTCTGTTCCATCCTGTGTGCATGATATTGTGTGTTTTTAACTTTAGTCTTATCACATACACACTGAGCGCACACACATACACTCTACACATACAAACACACTGAATATAAAAGGATATACACACACATCAATGAACGTGCAGGCGCAAACACTCACTTCTCTGTTCAAGAACACAGTATGAAACACTTGCCAGCAATTCTGTCCTACTAAGTTAGGATTTAGGACCATTTTAAATATTTCCCAAGGCATAGCATATTTGCCAAGGCATGGCGTATTTGTCCATGGAGTTTGCTGAAGATAGCTGTCGTGGGCTGACCAGCAGTATGTGGGAGTATGTATGTAGGTGGAGTTTTGCAAACTTATGGCTTTTTCTGTTTTTAAACTCAGCAGACCATAGACCACTAAAGATATTAACACGATGCAAAATTAGAGAGAAAGGTAATGAGGGTGTGTGTGTGTGTGAGAGAGAGAAAGAGAGAGAGAGAGAGAGTTTCATAACACCTTTTCCTTTACCAAAAGGCCCCTCTCTGCCTCCACTCTCTAAATTCTTCTATTTTCAGCTCCTTGTTTGGACTGCCCTGTTCAGAAGGGTCTTCAAGGTCAAAGGTCATATTTGCAGGGACATTAATTACTGCCTCTTTGCCAACTGTGAGCAGGAATTATGTAGGTCAGAGCACAGAGCACACATTACACATGCCAACAAATGCATGTATGGTATGTGCATACACCTAGATACACAAATAATGACTCCCTTGTAACTTTCATCTACTTGACAGACTAAGAACTGAGAAATGTAGTCAACAGAGGATCAGAAAATACTAGATTTAGATTTGGGGATTTGTAAGATAGGATAATGGAGCTATTACTTTATACTCGTGCACACGTACGTGCACACATAACCACACAATCTTGGTACATACACGAGGCACCACGATGATGAGCATACAGGCAATCCCGGCCAGCAGCAACGCCGGGGCACATGTCTTCTTCCTGCCTACCCGGTCCATTGCAAAACAGCCAACCAGATAGGAGGGGATCTCCACAGCACCTGGAAACAGCCAATCACAGAGATCGCGGGTCAGAGGTTATCGTAATGCTGGCACAGGGGCAGCATGACATTCTATCTGCAGGACAGCTGGTGCAGAGCCAGCTGTGACTGTATCTTCACTGCCAGGTTTAGAGAGATATATGGTATAGAGACACCAGCTAGAATTCTGCTCCCCGACATTATCTGAGACCGAGACAGGGGGAGGCACTCAAAAACTAGTTTTGGGTTTTGACCTAATTAGAGCCAAACTGAAATGAAGGTAAATCTTAGGTTCTATAATTGCATTAATCTTCCTTATTTAATCTTTCTTGATTTTCTAGACTCTAGACCAAGGCTAATTTAATCTGCCTACTTAATGCAAAGTAAACAACTGAAGCCTACAAGATTGCAAAGCATTTTTACCATTTGGAGACAAGCCAAGACAAATGGTAAAAATGCTTTGCAATCTTGTAGGCTTCAGTTGTTTACTTTGCATTAAGTAGGCAGATTAAATTAGCCTT
>OMKK01048473.1:11847-29821 GCA_900302305.1 Polymixia japonica
ACACACACACACACACACACACACACACACACACACACACATCCTAATTATGTAAGAGTTTTAACACCAACAGTGGGGGGGGGGTGATAATATTAAGGCGATCATGTTTCAAGGGGCTGGCTAGATGAGTCTGTATAGCTTACATCAAGATTTACCGTCACACCAAAGGTTAAAACACAACAGTAGTCTATTTTGGAATACTATAGGTTTGGTTTATTATTATAGATTCAATTACCAAGGTCATTGTGCAAGGTCATTGTGTTGTGTGCTGCACAGCGGTTCAGCAAGGACAAAGCAAGGTCAGCAACAGTAAGCGAAGACAGATTAATACCTCATGAACCGAAAGGTCTACTATGGTGATGTTTCTCACTCTAGACATGACCCAAAGGCCTCTCCTCTAGTGGCCATTTCGGGTGCTGGGCATTCAGCGCAGCCAGGACTGGGGGGTTGACACACAGAAATTTAAAACACAAAAATGATAAAAGGACAAAAAGTGTTTCACTCAAGAAAAAAAAGTGAACATTTAGAGACTAATATTTTGTGCGTGATCACACATGCACATGGAACGGTTGAAGCCTACATGCCCAGGTGGATTGCTCTGAGCCTGTGCGATTATAATATAGGTTGAAACAGGGAAGCAAGCAGCTGCAACATACTGCATCATTTTACACAGACCGGTGTAGCATCATAAGTGTGTATACAGTACAGGTATGTGTGCTATTAAGCATCTCCAGTAGTGTTTTGAGATCACGGGTAGCCTATTCTGGGAAAGCCACTGGGGTAAAACTTTGATACTGGATTTTGGCACTGATTTTTTTAATGAAAATCTCTTAAGTCCTACACAATTCTAGACTTTCACATTGATCTTAAAAGGTGGCAATGGCTCCCTATTGTAGGTTGAGCTCAGGAACACTTGAAGCATGGGCCCTTTATGATTTTTGCACATAACTTTCCTATGGGATTATGTAAAATTTACAATTACAATTACATGTAATGTATGTAAGAAATAGTCACATGGGACAAGGATAAAATGACAGACATGATTAATCAAGGTTCAGGAGAACGTTGCGATAGAATAGATGTTTTTGCAAAAGATGAGATGGTAGCAAATATAATGTTGTAGCATCAATTTCTATGTTTAAAATAAGTGTATACCGCCCTCTACTGGGCAGTATGTCACATTACAACAGATTACTACCGAGACACTAACCAAATTTACCAAGTTATAAAGCAAAATGTCGACCTATTCAGTAATACCTACACTAACTTCATAGTTTCCTATCTCTTGACACTTTGTGAAATAGTCTACTGAAAATGCGAGTACACGCCTTACGTCTTCTATTGCAGCGAACATTGGCACAATTCTTTCATCGAACTTGAATTCTATCAACATCCTTCTGTGTAACTGCCGCCGTAACTTTAGCCTTCCGTACTATCATAGAAAGGTGCGATGCATACATTTTTGCCATCGTGTTAAATAGTCGTGGAAAGAATGACAGAAAACGAAACAATGACATATATCAGTAATTTTGAATGAACGCCTGCAGAGACAGGTTCTTAGAAAACAGTTTAAAGCCTGAAAGTAGCAGCGGAATCACATCCACCTTACTACCAGATCTTCCCAATCCGCTGAGATATAAAAAAAACAACAACAACAACTAAAAACATATTTTTACTCATTAGCCTTTAACTCTGTTTGACCTTGTCTTAATTTTTGCCTTTGTGTGTATGTGTGGTTGTGTTTTCCTGTTGTCTGTACGTGTCAAGCACTTTGGATCAAACCACTGTTGTGGTTAAAGCGCTTTATAAATAAAGTTGCCTATATAAAGTTAGATAAATAAAGTTGGGTTTTTATACAAAATTATTAATCCAAATGGTTTCAAAGTATACTAAAACAGCACCTTGTGTCTTTGAATGTCTAATCTTAGAAGTAAATGTTGTAATGTTCAGCAGTGGTTTGTAAGAAAAACCCCAGACAAAAAACCCCAGACACATTTTCTATTCAGGTAACACAGCTGTAGTTGGAGCTAGGCTCATTTTCGACTGAACTATCCTGCAGGTGTGTAGAGCAGTGAGAGATGGCAGTACAGGAAGTGGTTTCAGAGTCTAACAAATCTACCCCAACAGGAAGAGCAGCATTGCTTTAACAGGAAGCTGAACCCAACAGTCATCAGTGCGTTACACACCAGGTATCTGATAACAGCTTAATACTGTCAGCCTTTTTAACGATGCATTGCTTCTTCTGTGTAACAACCAAGTGCAGTAATTGCATGAACTACACTTATGAATTGATAGATACTGAGATGGAGAAATGCAGAGTCTCAGCCAGTTGGTAATAATGTAGCAGGGATGCAGCAGGGTGGCATAGGAAGTAGGGAGGCCATCTTACAATTGGAGGAGTTGGGTTCAAGACCGCTTAACTGCAAGCATCCCCCCTGCTGAAGTGCCCTTGAGTACGTGACCGAATCCCTACTCTGCGGATCAAGCAGGGCCGTACTTGACTCAGTACAGGCTCCGCCCCCTACACTACTACGAAATCCCTAACACAGACATGCGGCTGACTACTGCGATGGTACGGTACTCAGACCTGTGAGACTGTTCGCGAGTCTGATACCCCTCAACAGACTAGGCGGACCGACTTCAACAAAAAGACACCCTCCGTAGGGTGTGAAACCAATGCAATGTGGTGAAGGGGTTCATGTTGAACACACACCAGGGAGGGGCGTGACTCTGAATCTGGGCTTTTAGACAACATCGCTATTTCTGTTGAACAGTACTTTTTTTTTTTTGTAACTATATGTGTAACCACTATTGTTGTTGATATATAGTCGATTATTGGTTCATCTGTATGCAACAGCTCTGAAGTCAAGAGGCCAGGTAGCTGATACTGCAATGCTAAAATAATGTTAGATTCGCTCTTAATCAGTCTTAAACAAATAGAGCAGAGGAAGGGAGGAGTGACTATGAATTAAAGTCTTTAATACTCCATAGATGAGGTGAGAAATGGTAAGCGTTGAAATAAAGTCAGAATGAAAAACCGCAACCTCATACTTTGAGTGTCCTTAAATGACTGGTTACCTGACAGACAGACAGACCTCCTTTGAATTAACGGGCAGATCTCCTTTGAACTGTCAGACAAATCTCCATTGAGGTGAAGGAATCGCACACTTTGAAAGAGCATCTGTGTTCCTTTGTTCAAGATAGGTTTACCGGCGAATATAAGGCTGATTTCTTTCAGTGAAAGCCTGGCGAGTGCTAGCAGCAACAGCAACGAGAGAGATGCATTTGGAGGTAAAATCTCTATCCAAAAGTCATAAAAACCACCAAAGGAAGTGAGGAGGAGAAGTGGGGAGTGACAGACTGAAAACAGAGAGAGAGAGAGAGAGAGAGAGAGAAACAGTAGACAAAACAGCGACATTTCTGAAAATAGGTGAACTTCTCTGTGTCAGTGTATGAGGAAGCCACTGAACCGTTGAGTGTGAGAAGAAGAGAGTATCGGGCACAGCAGCAAAGCAACCACAGGCGAAGCAGCCAGACTCATGTTGTTGCCGGATGACATTTGCAACACAGGAAACGAGAGAGTCGAATGCACAGTCGACATAGCCGCCCTTAACACACAACAGGTGAGGCCTCCTATGAATTCTACCGTACGCCCGGTAAAAATCAGGCAACCGTTTGGTACATCTCTGAGGCGTTGAGGAGAATCTACGAAATCCGAAATGGGCACAGAGGAAAAAGATTCCAGTTCCGCGCCCGAACCACTCCCGAAGGAATCGGGGTCGGCGGAGAAGGAGCGGGAACCCCCGGGGGAGCATCCTCCTGAGCCGCTTAACGAGAACGCTGACCCCCTCAACACGTACAAGTGGCATACCGGGTCCAAGGGAGCCCTCGATGAGGTGAAAGGAGAACGAGGAGGAACTTCTTCGGCGGCGGCGTCGACGACGACGGACAAGGTTCAGAAGAGCTCCACCAACAAGTGGAGTAAGATGCAAAACTGGCGCAAGGCCCTGAGCGAGGATCCCGGAGACAAGTCTTCGACCGCGGGGAAGGGTGGAGATTCGACCAAGCCAGAGAAGGGCGCCCGAAAGAACCCCTTCAGGAGGGCCCTCTCCGAGCCGCCGGGGTCACTGTTCGCAACCCTGTCCCACTCCTCCGGGTCGACCGGCGCAGCTCCGTCCTCAGCTGCTGCCGCGGAGGCCTCAGGGCTCTCCCCTACGGATACCTCACAGAGGGGGAGCGGAGGGGCCCTCTTTAGAAAGTACCTGAGGACCGTGTCCCAGAAGCTCAAGAGGCCCAAGCTGCACACACGCAACAGCACCTCGACGCTACTGCCTGGTGAGTCTGTCTTCTCAGTACATTCATACGCTATATGTATGTTCCTTTATCGTTCATTTCTTTTTTTAAGGTTAGTGCATCAGTTGTTGCTTTCCTTGTGCATGGTAGATGGCATTTGTAGTTTACTGCAGTGTGTAACGTTTTTATTGTAGGGGTTTATTTATTGAATTTACTGGTGAAGGTTCAGTGTGTTGTTTTATCTAGTGCTCTTAGCTGTATAATCATTTTATCCTACGTTTGTCCTATTTTTGCCTATACTATCTACTATCTACGGTTGCTTTCAGTCAGCAACGAATTACAGCTATTTTACAGTATTTCCCCAACATAGTACTAGTAGATTATATTATATTTTATTAATATAGAGTCATACTGTATTGGACACATCCAGCATAAAAACCTAAAAAGACAACCTAAGAGGAAAATACAAAATGGGAACCCGCAATAATAGACCATATACTCTAGTGCTTGTAATATGACAAAAATACAGTCAGATATGAAATGTTGATAGAAGAGCAAGTTAAAACTACAAAACTTCCTTCCTTCCTATTGTCCACCCTTAGGATTCAGCAGCTAACAGGAAGAGAACACTTGAGGTTGAGTATCGACAGATGCGAGAGATGTTGGAGCGCGAGGAGCGCGAGGCCCTGACCGCGGTGGACCGCGAGCAGGAGAGTAGTCAGACAAAAATCAAGGGCCTTATGAAGAAGTTCAACCAGAATGTGGACCAGATGAGCGATGCCAAAGACTGTATCAACAGCCTGCTGGGTCAATCCCAGACCCTGGCCTTCCTACAGGTGAGATGACCTTTTTTTTTCATTGAAAAGTGAAAGCTGACAATGCTGATTGTAGAATTTGTTTTGGTATCTTAGACTACACTGAGTATGCAGAAGGTCAGGAACACCCGCTTCTCCATTCCATTCTATTCTATTCTATTCTATTTCTAGACTTCAAGAAAACATTCGATATGATAGAACATTCATTCATAACCCTGGCACTAGGGCATTGTGGGTATGGGCCGTAACAACACATTATGTAATAACACTGCATTATGTAATAAATTGACAAAATGTAATACATTTTGAGATACATTTTGAGGAAACCACAACTACAGAAAACACCTAACGAAAATACAATTACAGAGCACATACTGAACGCAGGAGCCAAACACATGTAGAAAACACAAACCGAACACACATCTAGATAACACAATGGACCGACAAAGAATCACCTGGGAAACAAGACTGATATACACTAGGTGATTACAAATGAGACACAGCTGGGCAGACTAAGACGAGACAGGGAAATACACTGGACGTAGAACTAAAGGAAACAGACCAGGGAACCTAATACACATAGAAATACAAAATCTAGACACTGAACAAAAAACATGATCAAAACAAGATACAGCCAAGAAAAGACAACAGGATGCACGAGGGGTGAAACACAGAGGTAGAAGGAACACGGGGAAACCATAGAGAGGGCAAAGGTACAAAGAGGGCAAAGTGAGAACTAACACAGAGAGACACTAGGGAACACAGAGACACAAAGATAGAGGGTACAGAGAGAGACAGAAAGACCAGGACATACAGAATGGTAGAGAAGCAGTGGACAGATAGACACGGGGAGAACCAAGACAGAGAAAGCACTACAAAATGGTTTATCTTCCTTTTTTCATAAAGGCTTCGGTCGACCTGCCCTCGGTTGTAGCCTTTGAACCCCACACCCCTCGGATCAACCTAGACACCAAGGCGGTGACAGCAACACAAGCCTTTGCTGCTGTCCTGAAGGAGCATCTGGCAGGCCTCTTCAAACAACCTGTTGAGGCCAGACTGCAGATGCTTAAACCAGGTGGGTCTATTAGTGCCTCTTTTTGGCTCGACCTATAAACGCGAATGTCTCTCCGACTGACTGAGTAATGACGTTACACCATTGGTCGGCTGAGTGTTGGGGTTTCCTCATTGGCCGATGTATCCGCTTCAAATTAAAAGCCCTCTAGCGACAAGGCTTTTGGCCACAATTTCGCACATCGACCATACATGGTCCAGCCACATACTAGGTTTTGACCTAGTCATGTTACCCAAGTGGCTGTTTTTATAGTTGTAGAAGTTGTATTCTGAATGCATACTTAATTTAGTGATGTCCGGTCTTGTTACAGAGCTTAATACTGCCATATTTCCAACTGATGGTAAGTTAGATGTCAATTGAGAAATGAATGGATAAGAAATCATATCAACCAATCAATGACCTATTTCTCAAATTGGTGCTAAATTAAAAAAAAA
Source organism: Polymixia japonica (assembly GCA_900302305.1). Classification (NCBI taxonomy): domain Eukaryota; kingdom Metazoa; phylum Chordata; class Actinopteri; order Polymixiiformes; family Polymixiidae; genus Polymixia; species Polymixia japonica. Next base: position 18,462 of record OMKK01048473.1, read on the forward strand.
AGAACTATTTGGATATTCATATTGTATCAAAAAGCTGTTGGAATGAAAATATTGACATTTTAACAGGTGAAAGAACAGTTCCTCTCTCTGGATTTAGTGTCTTTTCCCCTGGAAAAAACATTTTTCCAATGTTTGGTATGTTAATTTACGTCTCACAGACTTGCTTTTAAAACATACAAATTTGGCAGGTGCTATTTAAGACATGACCGTATGCCAAGCTAACAATACTATACAAGCTTTAGAGTTAAAGAATAACATGCCTCATCTTCCATTTCAGCGGAGGTGCCGTCTCTCCTAGGCCAGCCCAAACACCTGCGGTCCCCTAGTCCAGGGGCCCCGCTCAAGGCGGGCCAGAATAAAAAACACCAGAGTAAGAACATGTCAATGTCTCCACTGTAGTTGTCTTTAGTCTAGTAGAGAATAATTTGATTCAGTTGTTTCTATCTATAGGAAAAATTAAAGCACAGATAGATTTCCCATTTTTATATTATGATATTATAAGTCTGATTATTCATTGAATATGTCATGGGCTCCAACCCCTATCAATCATTTTGCTTCTGTCATAGCTACTCCTGCACTGCAATAAGATTTACAATCAGGGTGGTGCCCCAGTGCACAAGTAGACCAGCATGCTTTAGGAGTTGATCTGCGTTTGTATGTATTTTAATCCAAACCGTTTAAGCTTGCTGATTTATGAATGTACGAAAAAACCAATGCAACACTGAATAAGGGCTGCGTAAATACTGCTAGAACGATAATCCCAATTATGTTCCCCGGAAACCTCGCTTTCACGATGCAATAATCTATGTACGATCACCCGCGAAAAAATGGAAGGATTGATTTACGGCGCAAAGGAAGCGCTTCAAAACAAGTGGCTTGGTTGTCTTGGTAACAGCGAGGTAAAAATAATTACCGGTAGGAAATTGAAAGGGTCGCCAAGATCAAAATCTCGCAATCTTGTCTGTAGCCGCTTCAAAAATAAGTTTATGAATAAGGACTTGGAAATAAAACAACATAGAACAGTTTCAAAATGATGCGACGTTTAATCGCCAGACGCTGCCAAGCAAAGTACATTTTCTTGTTTTGTCCTGTAAAACAGCTACAGACAAGATTGTGAGATTTTCTCAAAATGACAGTGAAAGCGATGTTTCAAGGGAACCACGGTGTCATTGTTGGTGATGGTGTCATTCGTCTATGCAATCAAAATCACATTTCTTCTCTTGGAATTAGAAAAGAAAAGCGAAAATTGTGACCAATCTCATCAGAGGGACCAAAGACCTGACAGTATAAAATCTTCTTTTGTGCAATTAATATCCTTTTCCTGAACATCTTTAATGCTGGGTGTAGTATAAAACATGTTTCTTTGCATGTAATTGTTTCTTTGACTAAACCAGATTTCACCAGATTTATTAATATATTAATATAATCAACAAATGCATTCATATATTGTTGCCTTCAGCCTTCACCTAAATTAGTAGAAGTAATGGTTTAAAGGTCCCAATTAACTTTTTCGTGTCTTTTTCTAGAACAAACCAGAAAGCCTCCCCAAGCGCCAAGAGAGAATTTAGAATTTAGTATGAAATTAACCCGCTCCATGGAAAACCTCCTGAATCTAAACCTTAAGAAAGACAATCCCAGAGGCCGACCTCCTGCAGCGGAACCCAAGGAGACACCAGGTAGACGCTGTCCATGTTTCAATAATAGATACAAAGCAGTCATCCACGTCCATCCCCGCCATGCAGAATGAGAGTCCTCAATTTCTTTCTCGATGCTCAGTTCCAGTGAGAGTTCTACTCTTGTCAAGCTTTTGATTTTGACGTTTTGAGTTTATTGTAACAATAAAACCTCTGTATATTCCTTCTTCGTTTTCTGTTTCAGAAGCCTCCAACATTCCACTGAATATAACCTCCGTTGGAAAAAGACACGATCTTCTGAAATGTACGTTTGTCGGCGTGATCGGATCCTCTCCTCGCATATGGCAGTGGAAGGAGCGGTTGTATGGGTTTAACTTTAATTTGTCTCCCCTGAATAGATGGCACGGTGCTCACCCTGGACCCGAAGACGGCCCACAAGCGCATTAAACTGAGTGACGACCTGACCACGGCCGCCGTTTCAGACGAGGCCACAAACTGCCCCGACGGCCCCGCCCGCTTCTCCGTCTGCACCCAGGTGCTTGCCTCCAAGGGTTTCTCTCGAGGACGCCACTACTGGGAAGTCAAAATGAGCAGCAACAACTACATCGGCATCGGGCTGTCTTACAACAGCATCGACCGCAAAGGCCCCAGCAGCCGCCTGGGACGCAACGCCCAGTCCTGGTGCGTCGAGTGGTTTAACATCAAGCTGTCCGCCTGGCACGCCAGCAGCGAGACGGTGCTGCCGAACCCCAATCCCAAGCGCGTGGGCGTGCTGCTGGATTGCGAGGAGGGGACGGCTACGTTCTTCAACGTGGCGGACCGCATGTACCCCTTCCACACCTTCGTCTTCCCCTTCGCCGAGGCCGTGTACCCGGCCTTCTGGATCTTCTCCAGCGGGGCGTCCGTCAGCTTGTGCAAGCTGCAGGCGTGAGGAGGCCGCACGTTCGAAATGCATTTGTATATGTCTGTACGCATGATGCCAGACAGACACACACACACACACACACACACTCTAGATACTTGCATGCGCACATTAATTCAAAATAGGTAGTATCCCTGGTAGTAAATGTAACTCAAGGCATTCTAGTAAGCAATCCACACTTTTACATTCGTACACATATCCACTCACACACACAGCATCTGCATCACTACCACTATTTTCAACCGCTGACAATCATAATAAAAATATAGATTCCGACTAATCATACTAAAATAGTTAACTCTAAATGAGTTCGTTTAGATTTCAGATTTAAAGCAGGTGGCAGGGTGATTGCGAAATACAGTTTATGTAATATTCTGCAGCTGTCCTCTCGACTTTGACCCTGATACTCTGCTTTCGCCTGCACTGTTGTTGAATCAGTAGTCTGGCGGCTAACTGCTATAGAACTAGAACACACAAATAAGAGGGGACCGCACAGTTGTACTACGCCAAGTTACACCAACAATGTAACAAAGTACACTGCTGAGTCATTTGTCCACCTACTTGTTTTGATGTGAATTTTGCCGTATATATTTCTGTTTTATAGTAAAGCTAAACAAAAACTGACCAGGCCAGGCCTGTTTTGAAGGAAAGGGTCATGCGTGCGTGAGTGCTCCATAATTTTGTTCGGTGAAAGTCTGACCTGTTCTAGTTACTTGGGCTGGTAGTTGGTAGTTTTTGTGACGGCCTGTGTCATTCAGAGGCAAAGCGCTACTACTCTATGGCTACTTAACACTTAACAGTGTCATCTGTTAAGACTAGTGGTGTGTCTCTGAAACATATTATGGTATATGCAAAGCTGTGTACCCACTGTACATGTGTTTGTGTTTACTGACCTAGCTACCCTGATCATGTACCACACACTCTGTCTGATGGTATGTCCCCCCCGACACATACAGTCACTACAGTGCTTGATATAAAGGCTGTATGTCAAAAGGGTTCGGAACATCAGGCCGTTGATCTAGGGTTTACTTCCTTCAGAGCCTAATCGGCTTTGCTGATGAAGATGCAAGCAGAGGTCATATAGTCCCGTGGTAGCGAAGTCACGAGACGCGCAACATTAGAGGACTTGTTTTTACAGCGATACGTTACCTGTTGATTGCTGACTGAATTTACTTAATCATGTAATGTGCGTTTACTGAAGGACGTCAGTGATGTAACGTGCGGTGTGGTTCGTTTTCAAACTTCTTTTCTGTTTCCTGACTTGGCACCGTGCGAGCGGCTCTGTGAGGTGAGCTAGTCGGTACTGTTCTGACGAGCTGGTCGACGTGCACGTTAGACGCTCTTCACCGCGTTAAGATATTACGATCGTTTAATAGCTGGCGGCTGCATCGACCTGAATAAATAGGCTACGACGCGACACTGACCGAAAGTGCCGTTTAACCTCAGGGTCGTTGGTCTCGTGCGGCACGGGCTAAGAGCGAGGAATTGCCGCCAGCGTGGTCGTCTGCATGAACCAACTAGTGTCAGAGTGGTTTACATGAGGACTAACTGCATGGGTGTTAAGAAGAAAACACGGGACTGAGAATTCATCTCGATGGTGTTTTTAAAGCGATAAACAGTGGTTCTTATGATCTCTTCAAAACGTAAGGGTTTTTCATTAAGGACAAAGGTCAGTATATATAAGGCATCTTAGCTGATGCTCTTATCTAGAGTGACTTAGAAGGAGGGAACAGGGAGGAGTTCAGTGGCTTTGCTTAAGGTGGTGTGGTTGTTGACTCCAACTACAGTGGACGTTGAATCTGTGATCATGTGGTTATGGGAGGGCTTCCCTATTGGGCCATCCTGCCAACCCTCTTTATATAGTGAGCCTTCTTATTGAAGTCCCATGACGATATTTGAAGGTACGTCACTTGCAAGCAGGGTTTGAACCTGTGCAGAGGAACCGCATTAGATCACGATCAAGTCCAAAGGCATCACAGTTAATTGGTATTTTATAAAGCCATACCATAATTCAAATGACCAATCCACAAGTCTGTTATTGACAGTCTTCATAATAGAAGATTTGTTTGTGGACTATTTTAGTTCAATGTACAGATAGTTTTGTGAAAAGATTCTCATACAAAGTGTGTGTTTGGTTATGCTTTATTCAACTTCAGGTAACATGGCTAAATAACATCTATGTTTCCAGTGTTAGTGGAATAAAAGGTACGCATTTTGCATGTACATTTTGACTGTGCTACATAGGCCTACTGTTTTGGATTCAGACTCAGACACACTGACATCTTAGGGTCAGGGTTAGTTGTATTGGGTAAAATGTTGTATAGGGTACTCATGTTCTCACTGAAGGTTTTCCAATGTTGGATTGAAATCTACTGTCTTTTAGGGTGTGGGGTTTTTCCTTATCAGAGAACGTGTTGTGTATTAAGTTGAAACCAAACAAACCTATGCCATACGATTTAATGTTCAGGTTTGTGTTAGTGTTTGTAAAATGGGTAAATAATTAAAAGTAGGCGTGTTTATGGTGGTTTTACCTATTCTGCATAGTAAATCATAAGCCATGATGCATGGCACACACAGTCTTAATACTAGTGTGTCAGGATGGTGTTTTGATTTGTTCTACCTATCAGGACTGTGGCATTGTCCAAACTATGGTGATTGTATTGCACTGTACTCTGGTTGGTATCGTAGTACACTGTAGTCTTTCCTCAAATTCTGTCCGTCTCCCATTTAAAACACAGGAGACACATGGCTTATATATATGAAAATATTTATGGGAATGTCCTTAAATTCAAAACATCACTTCCTTACATTCAGTTCAATCAATATCTGTGTTTAACATCTGTAGTAGCAAATTCACCAAACCCGTTTTACTATCATCTTTCTTAAGTTCTGTTTGAATGATTGTTACCAATAAAAGCTTAATTCCACTCAGACCCGGTTACTTTACCTTTTCATTTCTATGTGGCAAAAACCAGAGAGGACTCATTGTTTGTTAATACAACCTAACATGGCGTCTGGCCCATTCTCAACACTCCTTACAGTGATCTTCAGAAACATTATACATAATTCCTTGTGTACAGTGGTTTGACAGCGAAGTTAAGCATCTGCAAATATATATTGTAACTTAGTAATGCAAAACATTTTGCTACACAATGAAATGGGAGCATCAGCAAGACTAATTTTGAAGACCAGTGCTAAATTATTTGATGTCTAACAAATACATATCAGGCATTTACTGCCGCTCTGTCTGACTAAAAGTGTATGTAAATACCGTTTTGACATCAGCCAAGATTTGACACCATCAACTATCTGAGAACTTTGGAACATTCAAAAACAATTGGAAACGTCACAATCCACTCCCCATAACAATTTCCAACACCAACTGCAGATAACTCCAGTCATTTCAGTAAATTCAGTACAACATGAAAATACACACAGCTCTGCATCTATGACATTGTAAACATGGAGGATAAGGTCAAATAGGGTTCCTTGAGTAACAAGACAACTACCAAACACAGGGAAAACAAACCACAAGGCTGAGTTACCTGCCAAGGAGATGCATAGTCCACAAGCATAGGCATTGAACGGCTAATAACTGATGCCTGTTCAGCCTTATGAACAACATAATTAACAACATAGTCCTCAGATTCATTAATTGTTAATAGTAAACATATTGTATGCAAGTTGGCTTCAATTTCATTGTAAACCATTAACTAACATTCCACAGACATTTCTATTATGGCTGTTAGCGACAGGCAACCATTTTGGCATTAAAACAATCACCTCCACCTGTAGCTTCTGTGAATGTCGATATAAACATTGTCAACAGATAGCTATTTAACAAATTCAAAAGGAAATTCAAACATTTGATTGTAGATATTACAGAAAAGATGCAACCAATAAAGATATTAATACTTTTAAAACCATGTGACCTAACCAGTAGAAAGCTTACGCAAATAACTGACATCACTGTCTGACACTTTTAAAAGGTTTGAGATTAGGCCCTGTCCTACAAAACACTCTCTAGGACGCCACCCTCTGGTCATTGTTGCTCAACGCTTCAACAAGCAGAAGATGGTGGAAAATATACACAAATCTTTAAATACAAAATGACTTCTTGAATAACTTTAAACAAGAACAAAAGCACAATCACTTTCAGCAGTTAATGGTAAATTTGATTTTTCTATGCTGTTAAACTACTTCTTATGCAGTGTGAGGAATTCAACAGTGTAAAAGTGTTAAGTGCCAAAACAGTGCAACACAAAATAACAAAATATGTAAACGGGGAAAAAAAGTAACCACTGTCGGCCTAATCTATCTGTCACTATAGTATATCCAGCTATGTACTACTGTAATTGTAATGTAATGGCACAAGGGATCAGTGCAAACAGACAGCAATCTTGCTCCAACACATTCATTATCTCCTGATTGACCTACCTGTGAAAAAGGGGAATTGCCTGAGCTCTGGAGTTACAATACATAGGGAGTGTGGAGGTGTAAAAGTATAAGACCAAAGCATAATAATAATCACATATCAGGGTTATATAGATTACAAAACGCGAGACCCTGTTAGCGGGGGTCTATGGTTAAGATGAGCGGGTCAAACCAATTAGGGTCCTTCCAAAATGTCAACCAAAAAAACAACAACAAACGGCTAAGTGCTCAATAATAGGATCCTTTGCAACTGCGGGGTCACTGGAAACCGGGCCTAAGAAACTAGAGGGAAAATGAGACAACGGGAGCTTCAGATCAGGCGATACTCGGGGTGGGTCATGCGTGGGCCGAGGTCGGGGGTCTTGGCGAGTCGTGAGGGGTTGGGCTCTCCGCCTCGGACGTGCTAGATTCGTCGTCGGTCTGCTCGGCGCTGTGGTAGAGCATGAGGGCCTGGGTCTTGTGGGTGATGGTGATGGTGCAGGGCCCTTGGGCCCACGGTTCTCCATCCACCTGCATGGGCATTCTGGAGCTCTTCAGAACCAGCTGGAGGAGACCCGAGAAGAGTTAAAGGACAGGGGCTTCGTGTTTTGTTTAAGAGGTGGTCTATGTAATGTATATACGTACTGCTGTCTGTATTTGTCTGTATTTGGAGCGGTCTTGCAATGTTCACTTTGCATTGTATGTGGAGTACTGTTATCCTTGTACCATGTGTATCAATATGGACTGTGAAACTTGTCACTATGTCTCTTGGTATAATTGGTTAAAAAAAGTGATTCTCATGCTAACATTAAAGCATTATGGACTTCCACTGTTTGAAATGCTATTAGCAGGCAAATGAAAAAGAGTAAACCAATTAGAGTCCCATATTGTCCTGTGCCATACTCAATCACAGGGATAAACAGGAAGTGTTTTGTAGTGTGACCCCTCACCCTGACAGTGTGGGCCTGACCGAGCCGTACAGGGTTGGCAAGCTTCACTTGGATCTGAGCACAGTGGAAGGAGCCAAACACTCCCACCACTTCCAGCAGACCATCATCCAGCCTGGGAAGGCGGGGCATAACAGGAGCACAGGAAAGAAAAAAAAGAGACAACTCTGTCAATTACGGTTGTTGCCACGGTGACCATGAGCACAAAGTCTCCATTCAGCAAAACAAGGTATAAATGTTGTGTAACGGGGGATTGATTAACTAATCTGAAATATGATTAAAAATAAAATATGATATAAATTAAGTGACTGACACAATCCTCCTCCCAATCCTCCTCTACAATAATCTGACCTTATCCTAAAATACTATTAATTATTTGCATGACTCTAATCTTAATATCTATAATCATGGTCTGCTGTCCAGCACCATTCTACTGTAGGAAGTGTTGGTCATACCGTGTAGGGGGGCAGGGCTCATCTCCCATACCCTCCCAGAGTCTGCAGCCTCCTCCCCAGTAGCCGATGTTACAGACAATAATGCCCTCCAGGCTGGGCAGTGGCACCCTTTCTCCATCCAGCTCCAGCTGTGGGAGCGCGCGCGCACACGCACACACACACACACACACAATCGAATATCAACTTCCTGGTTCAGTACCACTCTCTCCCCATCCAGTTCCAACTGTGGGTATTTAAGCTTTGATTTAGTGAGACACACAACTGATATATTTTACACACTATCTCACAAAAAAACCCAAAAGTCTTTATGAGAGAATTAACAAGGTAAGAACAAAAAACTATTCAAGTAAATGCCCCTTAAAGTAACATACAGAAAACTAAAAGTGATCATCTGTAACGTTCCATAGCCATTGAGTTGACCTACAATTCCCAGAGTTCTGCACCAGAACTGATTTTTGCTTTCATATAAAAGAACCACGTTTTGTTAGTAAACAATGGTTGAGGAAAAGCAAAATAAAAAACCACAACACAGAATTCAAAGATTTAAGATATTTTGAACCACAAATACCACAGATATTGAAATAAATGTCTGCAGACTGTTGTCACGTGAAAGCGCATTAAACTAAAAATAAAATAAAATAAAGGGATTTCATCACACTTGCGTGACTAGCGTACCTCAATCCTCTTATCCAGATCCTTGCATTCTTGCACTAGACAATCTTTGGTGCCATAGAGGAAATATACAGCCTAGGAAAACAGGGGAAAACGTACAGAAAGATGTATATGGAAACACATAAAAACACACTGTGGTTTTGACATCTGCTTGACAATTTTTTTTAAACAATATAGAATAGCTATGACTTCAAATATGCAATACGGTCAAAACCGACGCCCTTGTGGCATACAAATCCCACCGCAATAAACGTTTGCATATGGAAATGTATTCAAATGAGAGCTCCGACCTTGTTGATGATGCGGCTGGAGAAGAAAGAGGGCGTTTTCTCGCGGTGCGTGTGGAAGTTGAGCGCCATCAGGGCATCCGGCCCCACAGAGAAGTAGTTATTCATGGACAGCACCTGACAGTGGACATATACTGTATAAACATCAAAAAATACAAAGGTTTGTTTAAATGGCTTTTACAGGACGTGTTATCTGTGTGTCAGACATGTATCTCAGCGGATGTAATGAACCTGCCTTAAAACCAATTTGCGTTGAGTCTTCTACCACCATGATTTGCTGATTTGTATAATGAAAACAGAAGACCTTACTAAAATGTCTGCCGCACTCTTAAGAGTGAGAGCATATTAAAATAGCGGTCATGTATAGATAAGACAAGCCTATAAACACAATGCTCAAACTACCTTACCTTTGGTTTACGAAAGTAGAGGCCTTTCGAAGCTACCTGCACTTTCCACCTGAAAGAGACGAATGTAAGCACATAGCACCCACGCTACAACACAGACACAACACAACGTAGCCGACATGCGAATGACGAAATAGATCATTATCTCTCCGGCAACGAATGAAGCCAGTATTGCCGTCCCACCTGTCCATTTTGACCACCTCTGCGTCCAGGATGTTGCGGAGCACCTGTTCCACGGGGGTCTCCCCGGCGTATCCGGCCCCCCAGCCCAGTGTGTTGGACAGGTCGTTCCCAGTCCCCAGGGGCAGGATGGTCACCCTCGGAATAAACTGGTCCTGGCCCTGACGCGTCAACGAATCACAAAATAGAAGGTAAGCGGTGACAGCGGAAGAAGGTGTGCCATTAACTTAAGCTAATGGGACGACGCTACTGTGTCACCCGGTCCGTTGCCATGGCGTTTCTGTTCGACTCGTCTCCCCCCCGAAGAGACACTCTCATCTCACCTTGAGCTTCATGGCGTCAATGGCGTCCAGCACCCAGCCCACGGTGCCGTCGCCGCCGCACACCAGCACCCGCACACTCCCGGGGGGCAGCAGGGTGCACAGCTGGAGGGCCTTGGAGGGAGCAATCTGTGATAGGTCAAACACCTGGAGGAGAGAGGAGGTGAGGACAGGGGAAAAAAAAAAAAAAGAGAAAACAGGACGAAATTTAGCGGTAAGAAAAAAGCATAAAAACAGAACATAGTTGTTGTGCGGGAAGATCAGAATGTTGAGATTTCATAGAAAGGGAGAGGTCAGGAGAGTCAAGCAGGCACTAATAAAACCACTTAAATCCAATGACTCCTTTATCGAAATCTATTATAAAGAGAGCTATGACAGACTGAGTGGCCCGCTGTCAATACCGGAGTAGGAAAACTAACTTTTAATTCACCAACCACATTGCAAAAAACATTCAGAAATCAATCCTGTATAATTGTGTATCCCAATCTTAGTTTCCAAAATGAATATTCAGAGATATTAATATTCAAAATGAATATTTCCTTTAGGATGGTGTATATGGTCCAGATATTATTTATAAGTTATATGTTAAGTGTTATGTTCTTCGAATGATTGAAACGAACAATCACAATAAACTAGCTAAATAATCCGTTATGTAATTTTAGACATAACACGCAGTAAAAAAACAAGACAATAATAAAATATTTTTTAAAAACTACTTACAAGTGACAGACAAAATGTACCAACCTCTTTGGATGGTGGCTGGTGTTAATCACCCACCCAGTACTTTATTACACACATTAGGACCTATTCAGGCTCTGTAGAGGACAGACTGACCTGCACGGGGTTGAGGATGGTCCGGAACTCTCCCAGCAGAGCCTCCCCCATGTTGTTCCCGCTGCGCGTATTAGCCAGGACCAGCACCGGAGTCCAGCTTCGCCCGCAGGAAGACGGCAACTACAGAATCAAACACACACACACACACACGTATACACAGACACACACACACACACACACACGCAAGCATGAGTGCTCACGCGAGACACGTAAACAGGTAGGCGCACACGCTAATGTACATATACACGTATACGGATGCGACCGCATGCAGAGACAAGCACGTGTTTGGATG
>OMKK01048482.1:7256-21491 GCA_900302305.1 Polymixia japonica
GGCTGCCTATCTTTGTCAGACCTGTAGATGCTCCTCCGGGCTCCAGCAGCGTTTCTACTCCAGTAAGCCCCGATGCAGCAGATGAGAGCGGTGGATGGAGCGACGGCAGGTGCTGGCATTGCACAATCCCCTCAAGTGCAGGACACTTCTTCACTTATTGTGCTGCTCGAGACTTGTGACATTGAGCATACAGAGTGTTAATCCTTTCTCCCTTTCGCAGTAGCTGCCCTTGCATCGAGCCGCGGATTGCATCGTAAATGTTTATGTAAAAGGAAGCCAGTGATTTGTTGTAGATTTGGAGGCAGTAATAGGCACAGCAGGACTTACACGACAAAGGCAGCACTCCAGTCAAGATTGGTGCTCACAGAAGAAAATTGGCAGAATTTATCAAATGTTCTGCGGGTGTAAAACCTCGATGGAAGTGAGTTGGTCCTTTAATGTGAGAAATAGCCTGGGGGCCTTGTGGAGTGTGTTTTATGTGGTTGGAGGGGTTAAAGGAGGCCTGTTAGTTGGTTCATGTACAGATGTTTGGGGGATTGTCAGATTTCCCCTGTGATTTGCTCTTTTTTTTATTTTTAGTTCTATGTCATTGGAGCAGAGCTTGGAATCAAACAGTTGCTCTGACTGTCTGGGATTGATTTATGTAGTCATCAGGGCCGTACTGTAGTGGACCGTGATCCATATTTTATTCTGACACTTATTATTAAAATGAGACATTTGGGCACAAAGAGGAACCCAAGCCTTTTTCTCGCTGCGAGGATGAGGTGGCAGTCACATTCACAGCACATTCCCAGCCCTCCAGCCTTTGGGATTACCTCAGGGAGTATTTAATGCCACTTCTCTATTGAGTGTTCCCTCTTTCACCTGCATATCGTGTTTTATTTATGAAAATGTAAATTGATTTTCCACGCATTCAAAGACGGGGAGTTGACAGCGATGTGTTTTTGTTTTGGCTCGAGCAGCTGCTATTCAGGTGCTTGAAGCTATACAAGTGGCAGACCGCTGCACTGGGTCTGTAACTATCACTCCACTGGGTCTGTAGTCTCACTCCACTGGGTCTGTAGTCTCACTCCACTGGGTCTGTAGTCTGTCACTCCACTGGGTCTGTAGTCTCACTCCACTGGGTCTGTAGTCTCACTCCACTGGGTCTGTAGTCTCACTCCACTGGGTCTGTAGTCTGTCACTCCACTGGGTCTGTAGTCTCACTCCACTGGGTCTGTAGTCTGTCACTCCACTGGGTCTGTAGTCTCACTCCACTGGGTCTGTAGTCACCCTGCTGCTATGAAATGAACACCACTTGTTCCGTCTCATTGTGCTCCCACACTATGGCTGTGCAGACTCAGTCAGGGGAAAGCACAGACAATATTGAAGCGATGTGAGCTTTATCTAAACAACAGCTTGTCTCGTTTCGTCCCGAGTTGTGTCCGTAATGGTGTTCTATGCGTGTTAGCAAGTAGCGCTCAGTGCTATCTATCAGTAATGTCGTGGTGGTTTGACCAGTAGCAGTGTGTATCCTCCTATCTGCAGAGCACAGCCATAGAGGCCAGCTCTCCTTTATCCTTATCTACGTCCATTTCTAGCGCTGTCTCTCGCTCCTCAGTCACCTCCAGCTCGTTCAGTTTGAGGGCTCCGCACAGCCGACTGGACCCTATCGCTGAGGCGCCGTCTCACCTGGGAGAGATGGAGCGAGCGCGTAATCGACGAATGTAAGCGAATGTAAGCACTGTGCTCCCGGGGCTGGCCGACCCGCATCACGCTCCTCCCGTCCGCCTGCATAACGCTGAACACCCGACCGCCTGCCGCTCAAAGCAGCAGGTGACGACACACAGGAGTTACAGGGCTACGAGTGAAGGAGATACAGAAGTGCAGCACACAGGACTCAAGGTTACAATATGCTTCGTTAAGTACGAACGTCCGACGCTCTTCCTACTGCTCGGCGTAGCCGCGGTAAAAGGACGGCCTCGCCTTGCTTTCATTCGGTTCGGCACATTTCCAGTTCAGCCGGGATAGAAGTGATTCGAAAGACAAATACATTTCCTCGCGCACGCCACGCCGTAAACTCTCTGAGATTTCAAACGAAAGCATTTCATTAAGATGCAGCGTGCTACATGTAAGCCATAAAACGGCGTATGTGGTTAATTTGAAAGCATAAGAACAGCTAATGGTGTATTAGAGTCTACTGCCTGGAGCTGTTTTTCCATCTCGCAGTAGAAGTACATCAATCACTTCTATCAGTAATCCTCTGCCTGCTGCAGGCAGCATGGACGCCTCTCCCCACAGAGAAAAAACAGTCCCTTTAGCAGAAGCTGCATTGGATGGGGCTGAAGTTGACATCTTAGCAGATAAACCGGCCCCTGCTTCGCCGCCACTGTCGCTACATTCTGCCCTTGGTCTGTTGAGATATTGATGGAAGCCAGTAGTCGACAAGACAAAGGCACTGACGGAGGAGACGCCTGAGGTGTCAAGCTAAGCCGGCGCTGGCTTTCTCTCTCTCTCTCTCTCTCTCTCTCTCTCTCTCTCTCTCTCTCTCTCGCTTGCTCTTGTAAACGGAGGACAATGTATAAGATGAGGGATCGGTTTTGGGGATTGTACTTTGACGTTGGTGGCTCTAGGCACATGCGCGAAAATAGTCATCCTTTTAATATAGGAACATAGTGGCGTTTACGAGTCGGTTTGTTCAGTCTGTTTGTTGTTCGTTCCCTCAACTCTCTGAACAACTTATGGTGACATGCGAAAGTTATTGAAGCTGTGATCTTAGGTGCGTTTTTGTCAGTGTGGGACTCTGTCACACAGAAATGGAGAAGAAGAAAAGATCCCTCGGTTTCACTCCACTAAACCGTTCTATTGCATTTGTTGTGTGAAAGCTGGTGGTCTTCTCGGGGGCTTTGAATGAAAACACACTTCTTTGCCGGCTACAGCTGCTGTGTATCCATGTGCAAACAGCCAACAGATGTGCCTTGGTCCAGCTGCTCCATCCCAGTGCCCCTTTCCTTCAAGCTTCATCACATTTTACACAGACTTCTCCAAGAACAAAAACAATAATAATAATAAGAAGAAGAAGAATCATTTATCGAAGCGTACCTTTCTGATGTTGGAGGAGACCCATGTGAGCACATGCAAACTCCACACAGAAAGGCCCCGGGAGATGAGCCCAATTGAGCCCAGTGCCAACAGCGCCCCAGGCGGGAATCGAACCCGGGACCTTCTTGCTGTGCGCCACCGTGCCACACCGGATGGATTGAGAACACAGAATAATTACCATTGTGTTGCTTCGGCCCAGTAAGATAATTTGTGTTGCTTCTTTGCATATGGAGCAGTTTCGGGCACGAAGCCCTCGCAGAACTGCATTGGGCTCGATCAACAGTGCAGCTGCTAAATAATTTGTTGCGAACAGATTTTGTTTACCACCATGTGTTTACGAATTAATATGGATATGCATGTTTTGTATGCACACTTGGAGAGGATAGTTTGCACTAGTGTAACTACACTGAAATCTGTGTGATGAAATCAGAAGATGCTCCGTGAATGTATCAAACGTAGGCACACAGCGAACGTATTTAATAAGTAGGCCTGGTGAGTCCATGTAAATGAATAAGTTATTGACTCGATGGTGGGTTTTTTCTAAAACTCCCCTCACAAAAGCAGCTGAACAGTCTTGTTGTTTAGAGTCACCTTCACCAGGTGTCTTTTCATGCTGACTGGTGATGCACTTTGCAATGGCTAGAGATATAGCAAGACATAAACCTAAAACTATTCTGAAGGCAGAACTTCAGTGTGCCTCATCTGGATCCTAGAATGCTTAGAAAGCCACAGCCAGGCTTAGACAAGCCCTTCCCATCTGTCTGTCTTGAATTTGGAGTGCCGATCCACTAACTAACTGAAACAGTGGGTTTAGCTGGATATGCATCATCCAAGGGAACACAACCAGGACAGCAAAGCCCTAGTCCCACGTGCAGGAGTTAGGCTACTTAATATTCCTATGTTGATTGGGGATTAATTGTTCCATCTGGCTCTCATGAAAACCGACTGAGAGAGAAAAAAAAAACTCCTCCTCCACGCTGACACGTTTCCCCTTGTTTCATTATGGCCACGGAGTATGGCTAGCGAGCAGCGATGCTCGGAGGAGGAGGAGCGGGGACAGGACAGTCTGTACCAGAGGGAGAGCTGGGAAATTTGATCATTTTTCTCCGGGACTGTCATACGCCATAGGCAGCCTCATTTGTCTGCTTCAGCTCCTTTGTTTCCACCAGGCTGCCTGTTCCAGGATTAGGCTACGCAGAGCGAGGGAGAGACATAAATAGGGAGAGGGACAGAGACGGACGCGGGGAAGGAGTCAAGCCTTGACCATATGAACAATATGTGCTAATTATTACAGTAGTCCCAATTTTTTTTTAATACAGTGCTTAAATATAATGTATATGCTGCGGTATTTACCGACTGCTGACTGGCCAGAAAGAAAGTGGGTTTGGAGAGGGAGGGAAGGAGTGGGCAATGCTGGAACTGCAGTTTCAGAGTTTTTCCCAAATTGCCCGTGCAGGTCCACAGGAGGGCTGTTGACCCAGTTTATCTCTCTCTCAGGTGATTAATGCAACCAGGCTGTGAACAAAGGTCACACCACGAGTCAAGGATGTATACCAGAGCATCACAGGAGCTAAGGGAGTTATATATGATTTCTGTTACTGCTGAGAATATTTTATTTTTGTAGGGCATCACTCAATCCCAATGGATAGATACCAAGAAGTGGAAAAAAGGTTAAAAAAAACAATTAAATTAAAATAAAAGGAACCAGACAGTAACACACCAACATGGTACACATTTGTAAATTCCCATTAAAAAAAAACACACATTCAAACCACACCGCACAGCTAACACATATTAAGAGAGAATAGTAGCATTGGATGGTATTAACATTATACTCAATCAGCCGCGCCAAAGGGCCTCTGGTAATAGGTCGCTATTGGCAGTTTGTCCATGTACACCTCAAATAGGGATTGACAGGGACTTATCAAGAAGTGTGTCTCACTTTGCAGTAGGCATATTTATGAGGAGAGACCCATTGGCTTTGAGCCTCACCTATACAGGGAGATTTAATGGTGTTGAGTTCTATCAATATTATTACCACAGCTGCAAACATGTTGAGTCATCTTTAAACATCTACTGTGTCAAATTTAATGAGATATGGTGCCAAGCCTCCACCACTGTTGATTTAGCCATGGGATATCTGATTCCCCGGTGGGGGAATCCTTACAGTGCATTACGAAGTATCACATAAACACTGACAGAGGTACTCTAACTGTCAAC
Organism: Polymixia japonica; assembly: GCA_900302305.1. Taxonomy (NCBI): domain Eukaryota; kingdom Metazoa; phylum Chordata; class Actinopteri; order Polymixiiformes; family Polymixiidae; genus Polymixia; species Polymixia japonica. Next base: position 12,558 of record OMKK01048482.1, read on the forward strand.
AAAATGAAATTAGGTCACTTTATAAAACTTTGGAGTAAGCTACAGGTTTTCATTTAGCCCAGTATATCTTGCATTTTTAAGAGGGTTTAAGATTCGAGTCCTGAAACACTATTGCTTTGAATTTCACTGCCTGGCTTTTTTTTCCACAGCTGTCACTGGTGAATATAAATGCAGACTATTTTCCCCTCCTTTTCTTGACTTTTCTAGTTATCATTTCAACTCATTTTAACAAGCGTGCCCTGCAAGCAAAGCTCTTCACTCCAAACACTGTATTTGAATACAACTGCAAGAGTAATTCTGCTGCGTCTACCATTTTTTTCCCTCATGGCTATCTAAATTATAATCTCTGGTTTAGCATTTATACCAAAGCAAATTCTCTGAGGTATTCTATAGCCATAGTTTCTATTCCAGAGCAATTACTGGGGCTAAATGAAGCAATGATTTCTTCATATGTGGCAGCTGCAGTCCGAATCATTTTACTCCGTTGGAAAATGTTGATTCTGTAGAGCCGAGAAAAGGATGCATTTCTGAGTGAACGAGAAACATTCTGGCACTGATGTAGAATCAAGTACTTTCATCCAACCTTTCTATCATGTTGTTTCAGATTGTTTTGTAAAATGTTCACTCTAACATTACATACTGCATGGTCAGAGTCGAGAACGCACAGGCGCTTAAAATGTCCAGGATGTTGTGAATTGATGCTTTAGTTCCACATTGACCCAGATAACATTTAAACCAGTTTATCTTACAGTAGGCAGTAGAGTATGGTCAGCACATAGGGAGAATAGCTACCCATCATACCCAAAATATACACAGGTAGGTACACATTGTAATGGAAAAATCCAATCTAAGTAGAGTGTGTGTGTGTGTGTGTGTGATGAACTCATGTAACCACTCATTCTTGTTTAGAAGTAGTTAAAAGAATGTTTAGCCTCTTTTAGGTTCCTGTAAGATAGTTAGACAAAACATAGAGTCAGCCCTAACTTTTCTCTGTTCCCATATTCTTTCCAGAACACCTGCTTTCCCAAGGCTTGCCTGTGAGGAAAAGTTAGAATTATTATTGTATGACTACAAAACCAATATGTTTTCTCTGTTCGGGGTCCATTTTCTCTGACTTGACTGAGGTGGTGGACCTGACTATTTGACTATATGGCAGCCTTCTCCTTATGACTTGACTGAGGAGGAGAACCACATTATTATATGACCCAGACTTAATAAATGATTGCTGCATAATTGAAGCAACTATGTCATTCTCACAATTATTTTGAGCGTGCAATTATTAATTTCCTTCACAACATGTGTCTCTCTCTTGTTTTCGCCTCAGGTCAATGGGAAGGAGCTGTCCAAGTCCAGCCATGAGGAGACAGTGGAGGCCTTCCGCAGTGCCAAGGACCCCATCGTGGTGCAGGTCATCAGACGGACCCCCGGTGGTCGCCCCCATGGACCCCCTCAGGAAATCCACGTGGTGGATGTGTGCACTCAGACAGACATCACTTTTGAGCACATCATGGCATTGGCCAAGCTGCGACCTACCACCCCTCCCGTGCCTGATGTCTGTCCCTTCCTGCTCTCTGACAGGTACTCACCTCTAAACCTCTGTAGCGGAGTGAGGGCAGGCCATTTCCATTTTTTAAAACTGTTGTTATAAATAAGCAATAATCCTCAGCGTCAGCAGGTTGACCTAAAGATAGAAAGGCCAAATAATAACTGAAAGAATGTTAGTATGACCTCTGGCACCAACAAAAGTGGTTGCTGACAGCATTATGACAAATATGCGCATCTTTGGGGCAAAAAGGTACAAAACATAGCGAGCCACAAGCTGTTGTAATCTACTCATCAGAAAATGGGTAGAAGTTGTTGTGCAGTAGGCTGTGCTAATCGCAGTGAGCAAGGATTTAAATTCTTTAGTATTGCAAGTGGATCTCATCCATTCATAACAAATAGAAAAAGGCTGTGGCTGCAAAACATGAAGAGAGCTGATTGGGGCAGTGATGGACCGAAGGTTTACGAAAGTTTCATGTCAGGTAGGCAACATTAATCTTGCACACTGTCAGAACAACTAATGTTTTTTCTGCTTTCTGCCCCAAGGCTGCGTGTGAATAACATCCACTGTTATTTATATACAGCGAACAGGTCTATGAGCTGGCAACAGAAAGGTGGCTGGTGTTACAGCGATGGTGTTCTCCAACACTGCCGTAGTGCCTCTGAGCATGACACTGAACCCCATACCTTTCTGTGCTGCACTACACAGCTCGGTACACACTACGCACCTTCTTGATGAAATGTATATGAGTTGGGGCTAACTGTATCTAGCTAGAATCGATATGCAAAAAATACAAATTCTGGTTACCTTTTGTAAGTTGTTTAAATGAAGTACATACTGTATGTATGTATGTTTAATATATGATTCATCCCCTTTGTTACTATTCATTTGAAGGTTAATTTTCTTCTCTACTGTCTCCTTTGTTAAATCTTAATGACTCGGCCACTGGTTTTGACACTATTGAATTGACAGTGGGGAAAATGTCCCATAAAACAAGGCTTGAACAAGAAAATATAACAATTAGCAACACCATAACAGGGCGCGTCAAGTCGTATTATTATGTGTCAAAAAATAAGCCATTAAATCTCTAAATAGGCCGTCACCATTTACAGACTTTCCGGTATCAACAAGGGGGTTTCCTGGAAAACAACAAAAGAAGCCATCTTCATTATTTCCCATTTCTGGCATATTCTATTCATCTCAGAGGAAAAGCAAACTGTGAACAAGGCAGAATTTAGAATAAAGGAATATCTAGATTTCTCCACTTATAAGATGGAATAAGACATTGAGACAGTCCGTAACTCTTAACATAATTCAGACTGCCCTGGTAAACCAGGGTATTAAACAGATAATTAATTTGAACTCATCTTAAATTCATCCACTATCCATTGTCATTTAGAGTACTTTGGAAATTATTTTAGTCATTCAGGGAACATATTTTAGTCTATTGCTCTATCTGTATTTCTCATTATTAAAAACAAATGGTCAATATCAACAGATAACCAACCATGATAGGGTGTAACCATGCGTTTGTCTTAATGTAACAGTTACAGGCCTCGGCCCGGGTATAACATGTCCTGACCTAACCCTTTGTCCAAATGCATATCTTCTTTGCACCATAACTCTATAGAAATCCCCACAGGGCCTGCTTGTAATAATTGGAGCTGCTTGGTGTATCCATTTTGTTTCATGGAAGGTTTACAAGGTGATTAAAGCAAATAGGCTAATAAAAAACTAGGCAACAGTGCAGCGCGCGCTAGCAGGCTTCTTACAGCCCCAGGCCGAGCCCAAATGTAATCAATGTGTCCCATAAAGCGCACATTTTCCTCTCTTCATCTGAGATCAGGTGCACAAGCCAATATACCGCAGATTTTATAGATATAACAAATGTTTGCTGCTCTCATTTTTGAGGCTAGATTGTAAACCTTTGTAATCGTATTCTACACACGCGCCGCCAAAGATGTTACGACTTGTAATATTGTAGCATTAGAATATAAAGCATCCTGACATTTACCAGGCTGACTTTGTCCCTGGAAGATTGTTTTGAGACAGGACCAGTTAATTTTACAGTAGTAATCTAAGTGTCAGACAACTACTGAAAACATCACTCAATATCTTCAACAGAATGGCAGGCTTTGTTGTTTGTAGATTATCTTTGTGTGGCATTGAGGCTGCTCATCTTGTTAGGCCCAAACAAAGTGGTTTTGTTCTGGGAGTGAGTGAAGTATAATAGAGTTACACTACACAATGTGGGGGGTTTTGTCTGTCAGTAGCAGGAAGCAAACTAAGTGGATATTAAGTGATTAACAAGAGGTTGTACATTCATTACACTTATTGCACTGGCATTCAAAGCCCTTGACAAATCCTTTATTCTTCAGATTCTAGCTAAGACAAAGGCATGGAAATCCTGTCACCTCAAGGTATTCAACACGTGAAAGAGAATAAGAGAGAGCTTTCTCTTATGCCTGTCTCTCTCACCATCACTCTCTCTCTCTCTCTCTCTCTCTCTCTCTCTCTCTCTCTCTCTCTTGCTCTCTCTGTGTCTCTGTCTCTCTCTCGTTCTCTTGCCCCTGACAGCTGTCATTCACTCCATACAATGGACCAGGAATACTACGAAGGGACAGACTACCTTTCGCCCCTACCAGCTGATGGAGAAAGGCCAGAGGAGTTTGAGTATGAGGTAAGAGCTGATCACATCTTCCAAGGACACACATTTGTATGCACAAACACACACACACATGCATGCGCACATACTCACACACACCTATATACTCCCTAAACACACATGTCTGTTTACCAATCAGTGGAAAAGCCCCGCACTAAATGACTTCACAGGCAATCCCAAGGGGACAGTAGTGACAGATGAACGCCCACATTACAGACAGCTTGGAAAATCCTGCCGTCACTGGCAAGGATGGACCTGTGTTTATTCTATGTAGCGAGAAAAAGGAGTTTCTTCAACAAAACAAAGATGTAACAAAAGTGTTACTTGAGATGTACAATTAGGGCTTTTAAAGGCTGCATTGCAATATATATATATATATATATATATATATATATATATAATATAATTTTCTGAATTTACCAGACTGTTCTAGCTGTTCTATTATTTACCTTTACCCAGTTAGTCATTATATCCACATTACTGATGATTATTTATCAAAGATCTCATTGTGTGAATATTTTATGAAAGCACCAATAGTCATCCCTACAATATTGTTTATTGTATATTGTATTGAGGTATTTGGTCAAATTGTGATATTTGATTTTGTCCATATCGCCCAGCCCTACTGTATGTACAATGCTGTCTGTGTTCCACTGAGGTGTTTTCACAAGTTTCAAGAATGAAGCAAAAGCAGGAAGTTGGCCGAGCCTTAGCTAGATCAAACCCAATTAAAGGTGTATATGGCAGATGCTGGTAAGAAACAAACCAAAAGGAAGTGATACAAACACATCTCTCTGATTCTACACCTTGGTTGGAGGTGATGAACGTGATGTCACTAATCTCCTCAGTGTTTCACACACACACACACACACACACACACACATAAACAGGCGCACGGCATACAGGCGTGCATACACACACTCGCCGATTCAGCCGTGACAGGAAGTGATGAACAGACTTGGTGTCAACGGTCTCAACCCAGAGACGTCTGGCCCAAAAGTGGTTGAGGAGCAGCCGTACCGCGAGCAGGGAATCCGACTGCTCTGGTGTCTGGGGATGGCTCACCCCTCCTTCCCTTATTTGTTTCATTTGAATTTCTTCTCAACATTTCCACCCCCCACTGAGCTCGAGCTGTTTACTTCCCCCCCTCCCCATCCTAAAGAGATTTGCGCATCAACTTGTATCGCAGAAGCCCCGGTGTCACGTCAGCGCAAAATATAATATATTAAGCCCTCACTTTTATGCCTCATTTCTATTAACAAATCCTATTATATTGTGTATGCTTTGCAGCCTGCACCACTTTTTATTTCATGCTTGGGGAGACTGATTCCACGCTAATGCACCCCCACTTACCGTATGTCAATAGAAAACTCTCTGAGGAAGACGCAGGAGAAGCTGAAAGCCACTTTCAGAGTCGAGGCCGGTTCCCTCACTACCCGCAGAAGGAGGGAGAGAGAGAGAGAGAGAGAGAGAGAGAGAGAGACCGACGGATGGACGGACAGAGGGAGAGAGAGAGAGGGAGAAAAATCAGAAGAGAGGTTTCTTTAAACTACCTCAGATGAAGAAGCGCAAGGTGTCGGAGAGAGACGCCTGCTGTCTAAATGTAATGCACCTCTCTAACACATGAGGACACTGATGCTTTCTTCAGTACCGGGATAATCAGCATTGTGAGAGTCTGGAAATATAGTCGGTGATGAGGTCGAGAGATACAGAGATGCTATCAAAGTATTCATTGTAGAGGAATCGGCTCGCAAACGCATACCGTCAAGAATGTTTGGGGCTCTGTGTGAAAAAACTAGTCTCAACTTCACTGCGCATGTTCCCCAACTGCCTGCTGAATGGATTTAGATTAAGGCATCAAGATAAGTGGCGTGCCACATTATCAACTGATTCAGTCAAGGCGTTTAGAGACATGGAAGCATGTATGGACAGAACCCAGAAAGACATCAAAAGACCAGCTCATCGACCCAAAGGCGGTTTAGTGGTTTCAAACCCCACCTCTAGAATTACATAGTATCTCTGGCGATGCTGGTCTAGGATCAGATCCCACCAGAATGAGAAATAAGGGAGAGTGGACTTACCTTAAAAAAAAAGGAAAGACCAGCTCCACTCGTGCTAAAGGACAAACAGAGAGAAGTAGAAGGTGATTTAAGGAAGGATTGCATCCTCCTTGGTAACTCAAAATGTGCAGAGCATCACCTTTTTAACTGTTTGGGAAAAGCTCCACACTACAAACCGTTGACTGGAAAAAAAAAAAGGAAAAAATGAGAGGCAGGTCAATACTGTCCTGTCATTTCATATAAGCTCTCTGATGTTAGCCTTTATCCAATCAACAACACACACTGGACACTGTCCTGTACATATGTGTTCAAAGGGGAACATCATAAAGTACACAGTCCCTTGATGTGTAAATGGAAACAGAACTATGTTAGCAACTCTTCCTTCCATTCGTTCCAGTGAGTTGTGAAGAAGCAAAGTGCTCCAAACTCTGAGATAGCTTTAGTGCTCTCCTCTCTCTCTCTCTCTCTCTCTCTCTCTCTCTCTCTCTCTCTGTCAGTGGCAGCCATCCACATGTTTGTGACTGCTTTTTCAATTACTGGTAATCAAAGGCACGATTATTATGACAGCATCCACAGTGGTTTGACGGTGGGCGGCAATCTCCCCCTAATCACGCCATCGCAGTCATTAATTTACTGTCAGCTCTCGTCCCCGCGCCACACCGCAATCTCCCGCCTGAGAGGCTGAGAGCTCGCCTGGAAAATGGAAGAAAACAAAAAAAAAACTAAAGCGAAGGGAAGAGGAGGCAGCGTTCCAGAGGAGAGACGGAGAGAGACTGTCGTGTGTGTGTGTGTGTGTGTGTGTGTGTGTGTGTCTGATGGATCAAGAGACAGACCTCTTTGTCAGAAATGTACACTAGTTTCAGTGTGCGCATTTGTTTGTATGTTTGTGTGTGTGTGTGTGCGCGCGTGCTCGTTTGCATTAACAAGTGTTTCTAACACATCAGTATTGTGCCAAGAAATGGAAAAAAAGCAAAGAAAGCTTCTGGTAGAGGAGTAAAGGTCATCAGTTTTTTTTTTTCTTTCGGACATGTTTACAGACACACACCCTGCACGCGCACGCACACTTACAACCACACGCACGTACACACACACACCCTGCACGCGCACGCACACTTACAACCACACGCACGTACACACACACACCCTGCACGCGCACGCACACTTACAACCACACGCACGTACACACACACACCCTGCACGCGCACGCACACTTACAACCACACGCACGTACACACACACACCCTGCACGCGCACGCACACTTACAACCACACGCACGTACACACACACACCCTGCACGCGCACACGTACAGACAAGCACAAGCACACAGAGTGATGTTCCATCCAACATACAGTAATCACAGCTATCTGTTTTCTCTGATCATTTAGCCACAGGTCTGCTGCACCACATCTAGACATTAATTAGTCAGAAGTAACTCCGGGCTTGTTTCGCTGAGCCAGATAGGGATGATTTAGTACCTCCCCACACCTCTGTTTTGCCCTCAATCTTAGTTAATTTGAGTGGTCTATTTTTACATAGATGCCTTCAAGAAATGGATTTCCATATTTCCTACAGATATCCTACAACTACTCCTGGCATCAAATTGGCCTGCAAGATGTGTACTGTTATCACTGCTATTACCTCCATGACCACTTCATTGCATCAGGAGACGTGCTACTTTAATATCTCTCCCGACGACGACAGTGATAGCTCATTAGTAACAATTTTAATATAGTTGATGACTGATGTTTGCAGTTCGCTTTGTTCAGCTATCCGCCGGTAAAGCCTCCCCGTTCCTCCTCTTTCACACCACATCCTCTAGTATCAGCTGGGATTTGAAGTTGTCATCGCTTCTGAGACAGTCAATTAAAGATCTGAGCCTCCTGTCAGGTGGAGGCTGTCTGAAAAGATGAAATGACAAAGCTCCAGTAATGTAGTTTTTCCTCCTCTCTCCATATCACTCTCTCTCTCTCGCTCTCTCTCTTTCTCTCTCTCGTTCTCTCTCTTTCTCTCTCTCTCTCTCTCTCTTTCCCGTTCTCTCCGTCTGTCTAGCTCTCTTTGCCTTTCACTCTCCTTTACCCTGTGTGAAAAAGTGTGTGCAGTTATGCTAATGCAATGCACCTGTGGGTGGGTGCGTGTGTGTGTGTGTGTGTGTGTGTGTGTGCGCGCGCGGGACCGGTGGACAGTGATGACGATCTGTGTGTGTGTGTGTGCACGGGTAGGCACGTCTGTGTGTGTGTGTGTGTCTGTGTGTGTGTGTGTGTGTGTGTGTGTGTGTGTGTGTGTGTGTGTGTGTGTGTGTGTCGGAGTGCAATTACTGTAACTCAGTAGTGGTTCCCTGGTCCAGAGGTACATTGATAGGCTGTGTCAGTCTGTGAGGGAAAGGCAAGGGTGGAGAGGTGTAGGGAGGTAAGAGGAAAGCAGGACAAGGAGGGAGAGTGGGAGAATGAGAACCAGGACTGGAGCAGGGCAGTGTGTGCAGTGTAGCCGGGGGTGGAGAGAGGCACCAGGTGGAAGCTCGTGGCAGCCTCTAATAGCCTCTCCTCTCCTCTCCCTGATCCCATCCTACGGTCTGTGACTGCTCCCCGCTCCCCAAAAGGCACTGCCACATCTGACACGCGTAACCAGCCAGCCCGCAGATGTCACCCAGGAAATGGATCTCTCTGT
>OMKK01048501.1:7404-24152 GCA_900302305.1 Polymixia japonica
TCGAAAAGGGGATTTGTTTTGAAGACCCGGGCGTCGCGCTTGGCCCCAGCGCCTCCTTATTTTGCTCGTGTAGATTTATCTGTAAGCGCGTTATGCTGCGCTCCCGTGTGCGTGTTTGTCCACAAACACATGACGTCTGTCGTAACTGAACCTAGCGTTACTCCCGAGGATGCATTTTTGTAAACACAAATTCGCAAAGGGAAGTCTAAGGTAGTGAGATTACAGAGCAAGGGGAGTCATTACTATGTTAATTTCCCTAAGTAGACCTCTGACATTTTTGCACAATCAGGTTTATTATTTGGCACTTTCTCACCAGGGATGGGTGACTTTCAGTTCTTAACCTTCTCTCTCTCTCTCTCTCTCTCTCTCTCTCTCTCTAGAATTTGTAAGAAATTAACTCGTAAGAAATGAACTGTGTATTTTTTCCCCCTTAAGGTTCCTTTAAAGGCTGGGGATGAAAATGGCAGGTAATGACGAAGGTTTGCACACATTTTTGAAAGCAAACACACCTTTGAACAACACAGAGGTTGAAAGGTGGCAGTGTCCTGACTGAATCCAGGCCTTTTTTCAAAGTTGCAGTACCCTCCACGTTTAAAAAAAAAAAAAAATTTTAACGAAAGCACGTTTATACCGACCTCCTTAAGAAGTTTAGACTGAAAGAGACTGTTTTTGAAAAACTGGAGTCCTTCAGCTGAATCCCATATGTTTTTCTTGGCAGAAGAGTGCTGTCTGCTTGGCTGGGGCTGATGCTGGGTATGTTAAACTGATGGAACACAGAAGTCTTGATCCCTTTTTTGGGGGTCTATTTAGGTCCGCGTCAGACACCTGCCATTGTCTCCTCTGCTAAGCTCCCTCGCTATTAGGTTAACACTAAGAACTAGTCGGCAAAAAGTGGAGGATGAACCCGGATCTCACAGAGGTGTTTTTCAATGTTACGATTCTGTGGAATTGAAAAGTCGCGCATGTTAACTCTGCCACTGCGGTAGTTTTAGCGGATTTGATTGTAGTCAAATCTGCGTTCTTCATTTAACTTTTAGAATTGCTCTTCTGGACCAGTAGCTCAAGCTGGAGGTAGATGTTTGGTTGATAATGTTCAGAGCGTTTGGAAGAGAGAGAAACTGACCTTGCCGTTGGTGCATTGTACTCAGAGTCTGTTCATACATTCCTGTGCATACTTTTGTCCACACATCAGTTAAATAACAGTTGATCTCCCATCTATAGCTGCTGCTATTCAAGAGGAGCCTTCAAATGATGCCTTTTGACTTGAAAGAGATTGAAATCATTCTTTATATCCTCTCATATTCATTTGTTGTTTGTTGTTGATAAACTGCTTGGCTGCTTGTGATTAATTGGATTTTATATTAATCCCTTTGTATAATGAGATACACACAACATGACAACAACACACAACGGAAGATACTCATGCATGTTGAAACAGCTGATATATTCAGTTTTAATTAAAATTCAACGACTAAGATTCTTTGGCGTGATCAATACCTCACATGATAGACATAGAAACGCAGGCTGCTAACGTTTACACACATAACCAAGTCAGAGCCCACCTTTCCTCAAGTCTGTCATCTTATCTCTTATTAAAGGCTCTACGAACCTATTCAAAAATACCCATGGGATAGGGAGCGAAATCATGTTGAAATCGTGAGCAATGTTTGTCTAACACACCCAGCGAATCACCCAAACTTAAAAGCAAAACTGAACTGCAACTGCAACAATTGGAGGAGAAATCTCTCTGAACAAAAACAAACCCTGCTTGCTTACCTCATCCACCCCTGCATCATCATAGGTTTACAGGAAGGGGGCATCATATCATTTGTGTGTGCTGTAGACTGACAATGTGCCTCTGTATCTGACACCTGTCAAGGTATCAGTAAAATGTTTGCTTTTACAACAACATCGGTAATTTGAATCTCCTCCTATACAAGCGTCTGTCTCAAGCTAACATTAGCTGCATGCTACATCCAGCTATGTGCTGCTTACCTGTCCAACAGTAGCATGGCCAGCTCAGCATTGGGGGTTTTTCGCAATGTTTTCGCCACCTCTCAGAAGCGATACCGTTATTTATTCTAGTCTAACCAGAAAGGACATGAAAGAGGGTAATTCCTATTTATGCAATGTTGGTATTTTGAAAATAGATGACAAATTAATTCAATTAATTCACAAATTAATTAAATTAATTCACTTTCACTGAAATTAGCTCAGCATATTTGTTTTGTTTGTTGAAACAGATACAGCTCCTTAGCTAACAAGGGAGGGAAGGATTTTTACTTTGTGGAGAGAGGGTGTGAACAGATACCTGCTGGGTATACCAGATACAATTACACACTGGTCTCTTTTTATGCATTTAGGTAAAGTAAAGAAAAAGTAAAGTAAAGAGGATGCATTTTTAAACACAAATATGCACGTGAAGTCTAAGGTAGTGAGATTACAGAGCAGGGGAGTCATTACTATGTTAATTTCCCTAAATAGACCATATTTTTGCACAATCAGGTTTATTATTTGGCAGTTTGTACCTTTCTCAGCAGGGATGGGCGACTATACTGTATATGGTATATATAAAACTTGGAGTGCCATACTTATATACGCAAGTAAAGACTTGATTAGTTGTGTTTTAATTCTTCAATCAGGTACAAGCTTGGATTAAATACTCTCAGACTATGGAACCAGCCAGACTGTATTGATGAGAGCTGCACAGTCTTGACCTGTTTGCTTAATCATCCCCTAGACGTCTGACAGACATACCGTACTCTTACAGACACACTGTTACAGACTAGGAACAATGTGTGAAAGCTGCCACCTGCCCGTGCTACGACAGGGAGGGATTATGGCATAGGTCAATACCACTGAGAGAAAAAGGTTATAGTCTGCATGAGTGCTGTCGGTTGATATTGATCTGTTATTAAGAGAATGGTCTATTATATTGTCCAAGCAATCGCTGACATATCGGACTCTTTAATCTCATTCACATACATTCCGGAGTCGGTGCCATTTTCAGTTCCTTTCCCAAGATGCTTTGCGTGATACATACGTGTTATGCATCTCTCGGTATGCGATTAGCAAGCACAGGTGTCGGACCACGCTGTTTTTCTCACGCTTTCGGTGCGCGCTCGGTGTTAAGCTGCTACTCTAAGGTTACTGTGTCTGGCTGTAAGCCTAGGTGTCAATCAAGCAGGGAGATGAGCTAAGAGGTAATTAAAAACCGGCCGGAGGCAGATCCCTATCAGGGCCGCCGCACCAGGAGTCGACAGGCTGTAGTAGTGGCACAAATGCTGTTGATATCTCAGGTTCGATAATCCACTGATTTTGTCTTTGGATTTCCATAATTTGTGAGCATTGTGTAATTGGCAGGTTGCTGGGCAGGGTTGCTTTGCAATGTAAGAAGCCATGCTGACATACAGAATTTATATAAACTGGACCTTCCAGGGATTCCTGCACTGCAGGTGCAAGATAAACCCAAACAAAGAGCGGAGAAAATCCCTGCAGAAAAAAAAGGCTTAAGGTAACAAACACAGAATGCTGAAAAGTTTAGAAACTTCACTTTCCTAGATGAGGTTTTGGTTCATGACGCATTTGTCACACGTGAACAAGCTCCACATGACAAACGGCATATTAATAGTTATGATGAATAAATTAAACGTCAGGCTGGTGTAGGTAGTGACCTCTTCCTAATAATTTATTCTAAATCTTTATTCATCCTCGATGGCGGTCGTTAAAGGAGGGGAGAGCGCGCCTCAGTCGCTTCCTCAGCCCCGAGTTCAGCCCCGAGTTCAACGGTTTCATCAAAGCATTCTGCTGAAGATATTGTTCTATTTGATGATAGGGCCATGCGCTAGAAACCACTGTGATGCAAGTTAATATATTCACCTCTCACACTATATTCTTACACTTTTCATATCCTCTGAATGTCACTATAGTTACTCTTATTGAGATTTAATTTTAACGTGGAATCCCTGGGATTCAAATTTCAGCCTGTAGCTCTTCCTGTCCTGCGTTCTGATTGGCCGGCTGCTCCCGACTCCCCTTGACAGATACAAATGTATTAGTCACGTTTCCACGTTTTTTTCTGTTGATATGCATATTTACATTTGAATGCTTGCTGAAAGAACTCAGCCCCGGAGATTTTATCTTTTACGCCAGTCAGTATTTGTAATGCTCTAAACACGTAGTCCCTCAATACTCCCTGGATCTGTTTGTGCTTGTTAAATAAGATCCCGTCATACCTTTTAAACATATTATTTCTTTCACAATAGTTTCCTCTGCTCTTGCTGTAACTCATGTGAATAGATATCGTGATGATTGAAACATGGCCAAACAAGTTTTGTTTTCATTTGACTAGAGGCTATGGGAGGTGGGGATCAGACCCGCGTGCGGTTTGGCTACAAAGGTCCATATGTGCGCGCAGAATGTCAGCGAAGGAGCCACGTATGGCCTGTTTAGCGGTGCTGGATGGACCCAGATATCAAGTGAATTCCACTGGAGCTCTCTGAGAGGCAGCTCTGTGTACATGCACACACACGCGCGCGCACACACACACGCGCCCAGACACAAACCCTGCAGTTTTCTCTGCCAACTCAACTCACAATAAGCATGCTAATGGTTCACTTTGATTTTTACTCCTTACTGTATCATTGTAAAATTGAGCTGTTCCAAGTGTGTGTGTGTGTGTGTCTGTGTGTGTGTGTGTGTGCGTGTGTGTGCGTGCCTGCCTGCCTGCCAGTCGGTCTGTCGGTCCGCCTGTCTGAGGAAGTCTGAAGTTTTATCCACACATTTCGATATAGCGTTATGACACGGCCTGACCTTAATGTGGGTGAAACATACTGTTATTTTATGACGGTTTCAAAACACAATGGAATGTGGGACTGGAATGTGGCCTGCAACAGGTATTTCACATGTTGTGGGCCTACTGATGTCATCAACATCAAATTAGAGGTCAGGCATTGAAGATGCCCGTATGCAGTCCTATGCTGAGGATGAACAGATCTGAGTAGATACACTGTGGAATTCATATTCTGTTCTCATTTTGGTAACTAGGGATCAATATTTAATCAAAGATTGATTTCACGGATTATATGTTTGATGTCTTCTGAAATGTCAAGGATGATACTGTGATATTTTAACTGCGGTAATTTATCTCCTAGATAATCTGCCCGTGCATGCGTCTATCTTCCTGCCAGTACGGAAGCAGGTTGACGGCTGCCTGTCTAGCACGGCTCCTTAACTGATCTTTCACCCTGTGTGCCGATAACAGGCCGGGATGATTCGGACGGACTCGGACGAGTACTTCATCGAGCCGCTGGAGAGGGGCACCCAGGAGCAGGAAGACCAGGGCAGAGTCCATGTTGTTTACCGCAGGTCAGCTCTGCTGCAGCAACCCTCTGACATCTCTTTGGACTACCAGCTAGAAGGTAGGCGGCCCCCTCTATCCCCGGATGCTTTCCACCGAAACGACGCAGCTTACTCATAAACCGCAATAATGATCACAGCTTTCTTAATACATTTGCAGTGCACTATTTAACAGTAGTACTGTATCATCGTTATCGTAACAGACCATGTAACAGGAAAATAATCATTGAAAATGTCGTAGACTTGAAAATCCACTGAACAGTTCGGTAACCACTGAGGTATACTATGAAAGATTTTGTTGAAGCCCACTAAGAAAAGTCCACAGACCATTGGACTTATAAAACATTAACAATACTACTAGCCTGTATCGTTACAAGTTTGTAGAATTTTCAGTTTCCTAAAGAGAACAGAAGAGAACAGCAGACAAACTATTGATGGAAACTTGACAGCTTCCTCGATATTCCTCTTCCAATACATATTTGTGAAATGGACATTCATTAAACAACGAACATTTAAAACTGAATGTCCTGCAAAATGTTTCCATGGTACACAGGAAACGTTCTATTTAGGATCGGCGCTTTATGTCGGAGTTCTCCGCCAGCTTTGCCCTGTCTGTCAAAAGTGTCTGGCTTGGCAGTGGTCCAGCCAGGTCTAAAATACAGTTGAGATGCTGGTTTTGGGCAAGACAGGCCATGGCATGGCTCAAACCTCGCCACTGGGCGCAAGACATAATCTACATATGCTGGTATTTTTAACATGAGTGAGTGCAAGGCACAGTTGCGTAACAGTATGTCTGTGTGACACATGAATTTGTTCCTGTTTTAAATTTAGCCTGCGACTTCTTACAAACTCATCAACTGCAAGTTTTACTCTACCTTTGAACACTACTTACGTGCCAGTAAACATTTGCATAAGTGGTATGATTAAAACCATTATCTCTGATAAGAGTCCATAGTATATTAACACTTTTAAATAAAAAACGTAATAAACCCAATGGGGGAATAATGTTCATGTTATTATACACATAATTCTCAATTCCAAAATTGGATTAATCCAGTTGTTATCTTGTCTGGTTTTGGCTTAGTGGCACACAGGCTGTGACATTTTCTACAGTGTACTTATATATACAATAGGAATATTTATGTAAGGGATAATCCATGACGAAGTGTGCGGTTATCGCAAAAATAATGCATTTCACAGAGACAAACCCAGGGGTTCTTATTTTTCCATAACCGCACACCTTGGAGTGAATTATCCAGTTTATGTCACGGCCACTTACCAAATATTAAAAATAAGTTGTTCATTCATATTTTGGGGCAATTCACTTTAAAAATAAAAACTTATATCTCTGTTTACTTGGAAGCACCTGTGGGTGTGACTAATACCTGGAACACAATCAGTCATGTCCCATGGTTCCTATGCAATGAAAACGTTTAGCTTTGCCAGCCAACTTGAGCTATTGCTTTCTAGACATTGTTGGATTTCCTAATCTCTTCTTAAATTTGGCTACAGCAGTTGAAGTTCATACGTTTTCTGTGATGTATTTGACGTATTTGATGCTAGCTGATGGGACTTATCTTCATTAATGATTAGATTGTTACATTGTAACTAATGTTGCAACATAACTTTCGAGGGTGAGTGATTTAAGGAAGAATTTATTGCTTTAGTATTTTGAAGGTAGCTTGGTGTTTGCAATTAGCTACTAATGTTAAACCAGTAAGCCTACAAGTTGCCATTGTTGTGTGTGGCTCAATGGAAAGCTTGATTCATTTAGAGTGGTGATCATTTTCAATAACCGTGCAGTTATCGAAAATAAACCAACACTCCTCTAGCCAATCAGAGTTGAGTATTCACCCAGGCCATGGTATGGGCTGATGGCGATGGCCTTAGTAGTTGTTCTAATCATATTTTATTACTTCAATACCTTTACAAGAAATTGCCTCCTCATCCCTGCAGCCTTGTTTATTTAGTTGGCCTTGATCATATCTGTAGATCAGAATAACTCTGGCGAGCGCTGAGCTCCAAAGAGGCCGGGAACACTACGCTTCCCCATTGTTATTCATTTCACAGGTATTAGCCTCTGAAATGTCACAGTCTTTTGAATCCAAAATGGATGCCCTGTTGGCTATTTATGGTCAACTCACTGGGGAGGCAAGGATAGCACAGCCCTTAATTTAATCAATAGAAGGCACAGGGCTCTGGGAGAAAGAAAAAACAGAAACCTTTAATGACACCGGTCTCAGCATGGCAGGGAAAAAACAACATAAATATGATATTGCCAGAGGAATTCACACTGCAGTTTTATTAAAGGAGACTAATAAACTAAGGCTGTCACAGTCAGCAAGCAACGCATCTTTATTGATGCAACGAGTGAAGGCCTGTGGTTACACCAGGGGAGAGTCATTTTGTTAGACAAGACGTAACATGACTGTGAGTCTTACGCCGGAGTTAACATCTCAGACCAATCTGATCTTGATCAGGGCTTGTGACTATTTTCAAACTGGCTGTGAACACGAAATGCCCTCTCATCCCTGAAATGTGACCGAGGTGCCTTTGAGCAGGACAGTTAACCCCCGAGACCGCCAGACCTCCAGACGCTTTGTGGCCAAAATTAGAAAACCATTGGAGTTGTGTTGGACAGCTGCCCGATGTGAATCTGTGTAATGTTGTGGATTTGGAGCAAGACTTAACGGGCTTTTACATAAAGAATGATTTTACCTCATTTTCCTTTTTTTCCTCACATTTAGATAGATAGATAGATTTTATTAGACTTTAAGATATACATGGGGTTGATCGCCCATAAGGCAACAACCATGCACACAAATTATCAAGGGATTTAAAATACAATAAATACATAATGACTTATTGTGATCCTCATACCAGGCAATGGTCCGCACGGGCAGGACTGCAAACACACGAGTCACTTAAATATAGAAAGGAAAATGCATATCAAACAATACAGTATATACACATTCAAACAACAAACTGATGTTTTCTGATTGCCTCTCAGCCAATCAGCAGCCTCCCCTTCACTGGTCGTTTCAACAGTTAGCTGCTGATTTAATATTGGATGATAACTGATTCCATTCTATAGCTGCCGAGTGCAAAACATGTTTTTCCCTGATGCACGCTTGAAGGGACAGGGGACCAAATCTGTCTTACAGAATTAATTGTATTAATTGATTAGTATTGGGAACAGTCATACATTATTCGGTGGGTAAGACCAATCTCCCAGTGCCTGACTCTGTTCTCAACTGACTTCTGTTTCCTTGACTATAACTTTGAAGCCCATCCTCTCCCCAGTAAGAGACTTAAGGGATTTAAGTGTAAGACTTTGTACATGTGGTCTTGTTTTTCGATAACCTTTGATCCATTAGTGCTAATTTGTCATTTTATGTCAGATTTGAACCTAGCACATCCAAATGATTCAGGTATTAACAATTCAATGTCGTTCAATGACCTCCACGTCGGAAGGGGTTGGCTAAACAAAGCTTTTCCATACATTGCTATCAATATATTTCATATAATGTTTTGTGTATTGCTGAATTCACTCATTTACTCTAACATAGACCGATATTACACAGAATTTATTTCCCTGAATGTCGGTGATATTTAATGGATTCTGTGTGAACTTGGACCTTATGTCAGAGTTCTGCCTTGGCTGGTCTCCCAGCAGGCAGGTTAGGTAAGTCAACATGCTCCGTGAATGGGCTTCTCAGGGAGAGAGACAGAGAGAGAGGGAGAGAGAGAGACAGAGAGAGACAGAGAGAGAGGGAGAGAGAGAGAGAGGGAGAGAGAGAGACAGAGAGAGACGGAGAGAGAGGGAGAGCGAGAGAGAGAGGGGGAGGGAGAGAGAGAGACAGAGATAGAGGGAGAGAGAGAGACGGAGAGAGGGCGAGAGAGAGAGAGACAGAGAGAGAGGGAGAGACAGGGAGAGAGAGAGACGGAGAGAGAGGGAGAGAGAGAGACAGAGAGGGAGAGATGGAGAGAGAGAGAGGAGGCGCTGGGGCCTTAAGAGAATGTGTTCTGCTCCCCCCTTTACAATCCTTCCTGAACTCTGGAGCACAGGAGCATGTGTGGCCACGGTGCTGATTTTGGACCTGCACCTTTTCTCTCCTGCGGAGGACAGAGAAGCCGGGCGTCAGGGCGGGAGACAGATGAAAGAGAGGGCTCCGGGGCCGCTGACAGAGACCGCAATTGGCTCCTTGATGATGCGTAGCACTGCAATTTGTCAGCGTTTGACACCGGCAATGACCAAAACGCCATGTCCTTTTAGGTATACATCACTTGGATCTATCGCAGTGTTGTGTTGCGTGCCCTTTGGTTTAAAATGGCCCTTCCTTCCCATTTCATTCGATGGCGAGGGGGAATCGTCAACCTGTGGCAAGGTCATCTCACCTGCCTCTCTGTGGGAATTGTGGCCCCGCTGTGGATTATCCCTCTATAGAAAGCGATTCTGAATAAATAATTGTTTCGCTTAATGTCTTGGTTTTACAATTCAGTTTTGTAGAGAGGGGATTCTGCTGACAGTGTCTCAAGTTAAGCAACCATGAACATTGTCTGTTTTCCTAGTAAACACATTTCTGTGATATTAGACCCCAGGAAAAGCAAATAGAAGTCACGGGATTACACACGATAATCGTCCAGAGCATTGTTTCTTTACACAGCTTCAGAAGATCAACATTTTTGTTTCATGGAATCCAATTTAATCTAGACCGGTCAGAAAATAACCCCAGGCAGAAAAGAATGCTTCATTACCGATCGTGTTCCTGATCATCTTCTACACGTGAGATATTTCATCCCAGTCTTGCTAGCTGCTAGCGACTAGCTACAGCAAGCGTCCTTACCTGTTATTCTGCCTCTTCTGTTGTTCTTTCAGTTGTTTAAAAGCCTTACTATTCAGTTAAATGGCGTAATCCACATTGTTTTTATCCTTCACCTTAAAGAAACTTTGGAATTCATTAGACCTCACAGTCCTGCGTAGTATTATGAAAACATTATGAAATTGAATTAAATTAAAATAAATTTGCACTGCGACACGCTAGTGTGCTGTCTCAGGTCTCCGGGCCACAACTAGACTGTTTTGCACATCAAGCTGAAATTAATTCACGTCAAATGCTTCAAGAGTAACATGATTTTGACGGACAAAATGGACGCTCCCTGAATAGAGGCCGCAACACTTCTGAACGCTCTCACAGCATGAATACACCATCTCCACACAGAAGATGCGTCCCCCCCGAGCGGCAACGCAGGGGAGCTAAAAATGACTCGTGGTGGACAAACAAATGGAAAACGTGCCTGGAATCAAAAGTACACAGGTTTGATTCTGCGGCAGTGACACGAGCCAAAACCACCATCTGACCGTTGTCACTCTGGCTCTCTGTTCTCCGTCTTGATGGATAGGACGAGTCTCCGGCCTCGACAGCGGTGTCAGAGGGTTATGTACACAAAGTACAGGGAAAACAACAGGACAGCCTGTGTACGTTGTAATACTTGTTAACATACTGAATTCAAATAAATAGATTGATTGATAGATACTTTATCATCTTCCCCTGCTCAATTACTCCCATTCAGATGTAAACATATGCCAGTTATCACAATATCCCCCCAAACCAGCAGCCCAAAGCAGACAAGTAGATAACCGATAATAGAGCAATAGGAATAGAAATTCAACGTACATCAGCAAAAAACTGGTGTTTTCTAGAAGTGCTGTGTCCTCATTCGTCTTGTTACAATGCAGTACGGGCTGTAGAAATGTTTCCTGAGTGGTAATCATATCAAAGAGACGTGTAATTTCACTGACATAAGCTTGACGTAACCGAGTATGCTTGGCCGAGCAAAGATTGAAATCCGCAGGATCCTCGGGTCACGCCTTCATCGTGACCGAGTCATACTGTGTAATAACGTAGATTAGGTTCAACCCAGTAAATGACACATACATCACATCTGCCAGCACACACACGCACACACACACACATACTCTCACGCTCGCACACACACACACACACACGGCAGTGTTCTGTGCACGTATACAGTACACACTGTCGCGGGTGCTCACGTGCACATACGGCATGCGCGCACGCAGAACCGGTCGCACCGACGGGTGGGTTTGTGTGACAGCAGGGAGATGAGAACCCCGGACCCCAAAACGTCCCTGAGATTAGATCTCCGGTCATCGAGGCCTGCCTCACTCCGCGCGGCGCTCGGATACGAGCTTTTATTTTGACAATATAAGCGGAGTGACACGCCGGCGAGAAGGCCGGTTGCAGAAGATTTTTAAGAAACGCATTCTGGTGGGGCATAGGAAAACAAGCTGATCTGCCATGGTTGGCTTGCATTTACACACACACACACACACACACAGAGAGAGAGGCTAATATTTCCACAGAGAGAGAGGGAAAGAGAGAGAGAGGGGGAGAGAGAGAGGGAGAGAAAGAGAGGGGGAGAGAGAAGGAGAGAGAGCGAAAGAGAGGGAGAAGGGGAGAGAGAGGGAGAGTGAGTGAGAGAGTGAGGGAGAGAGAGAGAGGGGGAAAGAGAGAGAGAGGGAGAGAGAGAGTCCCCTGGCGGTAGGGGAAAATGGTGATTTATATTTGTCACACAGATGTGTTAAGAGTGGGGGCCGACTGCACGAGGAGGAATTTAGTGAGCTGGCAAGAATGAAAAACATTCAGGCGAGGAAGAGAAAATAAAAGCGGAAGAATAGTTTCTTTGGTGCTTAATCCTGCTAGAATGTGCCTGAAAATCCTAACCAGCAGGGGAAGAGACTGAGTAAATTGGAGACGAAGCCCTCAATGTAATCAGTCAGTCAGATAAATCGGAGTAGGATATTCTCGCTGGTGCCAAGCTGCTTTCCACTTAACTACTAATTATTAAGCAAATCACTTTTATTCTGGAAACTCACAGGTGCAGTTGAATGTAGAGCTCTACTTATGTTAGATGTTTGTATTATGGACTAGTCTCTGGGAAGGTTAGTTGTGAAAGTTAAATAAAGGTTGTGTTATACTGTCTTATCGCAAGTATTACGAAATTGATTTTAAGGTTGGCCTGGGTAAATACTTGATATATTGGATGAATCCCTCCTGTGACTGGATGGTTGCCAGTTTGAATCCATGGCGTGGCAGGGAGGAAATCAGTTGCCCCCACCCCGCCCTTAACAACTATGGTGGCTCCAGTGAGTGGCTGTTAGCATAAAGAGGCTTTCACATAGGACACAGTAACTCCACCCCTTTCCTCTAAAGGCCATTAAACCGACAGCCAGGAAGAGGAGAGAAATGGAGGGAAAAACTGATTCTGAGTCTGAACAAACTCTCACAACTGCTCTCTAGACCTGAGGATCTCGTGTCCCCGCAACGTCTTTTTCCCCTTGCTGCTGGCTGTGCTAGTGTCAGGGTTTCCTTTAGATCCCGAGGTAGGTACGTCGCAAGGAGCTAGCTGGTAGCCCTCTCCCGCCAGCTCGCCGGCTAGGCTAGGAACGGCTTCCTCTTCCTTGTTTGTTTGGAAACCCCGCCTGTTTTTTGCGCGCTCCTCAGAGGGAGTCCCCAGGTGTACGAAACGCCGAGCAAGGAGCCGCCGCAGAATAGAGCACCGAGGCGGAGAGCAAACCACGTCTGTGAAAGACCCTGAAGACTGTTGAACTGGGTAGCTCCCAGGTTTGATTGTGTTTACCTGTATGAACGTGAAGCAGGGCACTGGTATATGAGGACATGCATGCTCAGTAACCTTCCTGGATAAAACGGTTTGCTCACCTTTCTCTTTGTCTTTTTGTCGATAACACTGACAATATCAAAGAAAACCTTTGCCCCTAGGAGTCCTCTGATTTCCAAAATGAAAAAAAAAAACTCCCAGCAAAGCTTAATAGGGTGTCTGCCTCAACATTTATGTCAGTGAATGATTTGAGCTGTTCGCCAGTCTGTTTCATTACTATTCAGGTGACGCAGGAGGTGTTTATAAGGTCCTTTAATCTTGGAAGGTTTTTTATGTCTGGGCTCAAAACCAATTGCTGACACCAGGGAGACAACCCCCAGGTTTTGCCACTTTTTGTTTGCCATTTAAATTATTATTGGGTGATATTATTGTACCCTGAACTCGACAAGAAGAAAAAAATCTAAGCTGCCTCCAGTATTTTGCCTTCCACAGGAAGTCATGTAGTTTAAAATTGCAATGGAAGTGAGATCAAGACACTTACTGGTAGTCGGTGCCCCTCTTCCCTCACTAGAGATGATCAACTAATTCCTCAAGACCCCGGGGACAACTAAATTGTTTGAATGTCATTAACTTGTCTTTTCTCAAATGACATCTCTGCATTTCTCAAAACGAAGACATGTAACCTGCTGAACTTCTGCATGAGGCACGTGGCTCGCTATGAGTTCTTTCCAGACCAATTTAATTTTCTCCTTATTACATAACAATCGGTGCGGGCTTTCTACGCTGAAGCCTATTGCTCAACACCGATGGCAAGAAAGATGTTGTGAAGTCATTCGTGACTTTAACATTTGGGGAGAGTTTTCGTGCGTTTAGTGCCTTTTGTTTTGAACTTGTTTTTGTGCTAATTGCAGATGAAGACTCTGATGAAGATGATGTTTTTCTTGCTCCTCGCTGTGTGCGGTGAGGAAGCCTCGCGTCCACGCGTCGAATGATAAAAACAGAGCACCTCGTATGTTCTTGTTCCTTCAAAGATAATTGAATTTAACAAGGGCCTCATAAACCAGTTAAATCTCCCTCTGATTTTTTCTTGTTGGGAGGTAAGACACATGTTTTGAATTACAAATACTGCCACGAGATATACTTGTGTGTAGCCAATTGACTGATAGGAAAAGCAATTTACCGATCCAAAACACAAGGTTATCAGGCTTTGGCTCGTGCAGTTAGTGAGGACGGGTCTTTTAACTGGTTAACCTGTGATGTCTGAAAAGCATTAAACCGGTTCCCCAACTGTAACTCGGTAAAACAAAACCTTAAGCCAAACCAAAAATTCCCCGAAGATTTTAATCATCTTTTCTTAATAAAACACTTTAATTTGGAAACAAAAACAACCTGTCAATAACTGTTTAAGTAGGGCGATGACGTATGTGAAATTTCTGCCTTTCTCTTTAGATGATGAACGAGCAGATTCAGGAGATACTTTCCACACTGCCTCGTGCTGTCAGGAGCGTGAACCTTGAACTCCTCTGATTAATTCTTTCCATTTGAAACCTGGTGATAATTTAGTGACTCTGGACCAAGCCGGTTCTGGAGGATGGAAAAGACCTGCGTTGAGTAATATTTTGTATCGAAAAACGCTTGGTTGTGTTCTCTCCTCATTGCCGTGACTCATCCCGTTGCTATGTCACATGGCAGCTGGAAGAGAGAGCGACTCATGAGAATCTTTTTCTTGGCCCAGCCCTCATCAGTCGGACTGCTTGCTTGAGTACCCGGCCGGTTACTTAAAGGTATTCACGCTTGTTGTGGTATTACATCCACTGCATACAGTAGCTGTCCTCTGGACGCCCGTCAACAAATCATTTCTTTACCCCATAATAAAATCAAAAGACGGGACATCGCACCTTCGTGTAGAATACGCGTTCTAGGATGTTACAATCCTCAGGTTTCATTGCCAAAAGAAACATTTTTGGTTTGTAAAAGAATGTGGATTGAAAGCGGCAATAACTCCATAGGTCTGGAAATTACACCATGCACATAAAAGGAATAACACAGAGATTTCATGTTATGATAAAGCTTCTGTTTTGTTTTAGTTGAGGGAAGGGAGACGCAGCAACACATTCATTACGGTATGTTGATTTGAAACTAACTATCCAGATCTTAAAAGCTACAAGATTTTAATTATTGAGACTTGCAGTGGCTCAGAGTTTGGATAGAATATATATATCAGATATAATATATGTATGATACAATATATCAAAGCTTTACTGGGTCATTTTCTTCACCAAATCTGATAATTGGCAGTGCAGTGTTTTCATTGCATAAGATATACACAGCAGATATGTTTTGTTTAGATCTGGATAAATTGTGTTCTTCACCACGTATTGAAATAGTTTCCAATTACAAATATACACAAACACTACAAGTTGCGGGGTGGCAATTGTTGAACTTGAGCAGTCATGGATTGCATGTTTAAAATATAAGTATTAAATTGCTGCTTTTCCTACAAAATCTCTGTTATAGAGCTTACAGGCGCTGTCATTATAAACAAAGGAACATATTTTTTTGCGCTATATCATTTGCAAAATCGTGTATGCAGTTTTTAATGACTATAATTACATGTAGCGCTATGTAGTACTCTCCTGATTACAAGCCTAAAGGTTACAACATGTCAGAATAACAGGTCTGGCATTGTAATGGTATAAATTTGCATACATTTGTCTAGTATTTGAATATAATTTACAATCTACTCCTTCTAAATTGAAAAATGAATCTTACTTTCCCCCTTATTTTCACCAAGCTCAAGGGCGTCATACAGTGCATTTTTCTAACTTATACTACAATTAAATGTGCAAAATGATTATGATATCAAATATCTTATTATAGCCTTTACACACATACCTACAGGCACTGACTGAGACAGGAAGTAATGAAATGTCAGGGGTCGCTCTGGAGGTCGGGGTCGAAGGTCATTGTTGGCCATTTGATTTAGCACACTGATCCTGATTTTTAATTTGTCGTCTCCAGATTGCCAGACTGACAGATATCAGGGGCCAATAGGATTGGATTATTTGAAATGTATTCAACTTCTGATGAGGCCTACAGTCAGTGAATTGTCCAGTGAAATTAAAAAAGGAATAATGAAATTAAAGAAGTTGTTGAAAATGGATAAAAGGACAGTAAAGTAACTGTTTCAGTATCTCTATTTATTGCAGAGAGATCCTTACGATGCTGTAATTACATATAACAGTCGTGTGGAGGAGATTGGAAAATTGAGATAAGTGCCCAATTTCCCATTTGGCCTTTCAACGACAGTGAGTTGTTTGTTCTCTGTAATCAAAGAGAAAATAACTCTAGACACTAAATACACGAAGGAAACAATATAAATGTAACTTCGTCAAAGGAAGTACAGTGCGTGTTTCTTCTGAAGAACCAGTTTGCATCCGAACCATGAATGAAGCGTACGTTTTCTAGTTGTAACTGAGCAACCTAAACAAAGCCTATCGGAGTCTGCTTCAGGAGTCTGTCTCTCTCTCTCTCTCTCTCTCTCTCTCTCTCTCTCTCTCTCTCTCTGTGTGTCTCTCTCTCTCTCTCTATATGTCTCTCTCTCTCTTTCTCTCTCTCTGTGTCTCTCTCTCTCTCTCTCTCTCTCTCTCTCTCTCTCTCTCTCTCACCTTAGTTTAAAGTGTGTTTTATGTCAGTCAGTGGTGTCAGTAATAGATTTAAACACAGAGGGGAAAGTGAACAGAAAG
>OMKK01048559.1:5490-16555 GCA_900302305.1 Polymixia japonica
GACACAGAGAGTAAGAATCTAAGTTTTAGATTCTGAATTAAATTTTAAATCTCACAAGGTAACCAAAAGAGCTATGCTTTTATTCCAAGTATATTAGACTATTGTAATGCTCTCTTCACTTGGCTTCCCAAAAAGTCAGTGGACAGACTCCAAGTTATTCAGAACTCTGCTGCTAGACTATTCACAAAATCAGAAGAGATACCACTCCGGTCTTAGCCACACTGTGTCTTCTTCAGAATTGATTTTAAAGTCCTCTTACATTCACTCTTACTGGTTCCCTGTTATTTTCTATGCCTGCATGAACCCTTAGGTCCTCTACTGCTGTTTTTTTAAATGAAGGATTCATCAAAACAAGCATTGGTGATGCAGCTTCTTTCAATTATGCTACTAGGCTCTGGAACACTCTGCAAGATATATCAGAGAGGTTATTTTTAAACTTACTGTTTTAATTGTTTTAGCCCTGTTTTATGTATTGTTTTTATTATTTTCTTTAACTGTCTAAAATGTTGCCTTGCTCTCTTGTTTTTATCTATCACTGCCTTCATTTACTGTCTTACTTTCTTTTTACACTGAATGTGAAGCACTTAGAGATAGATAGATAGATAGATAGACAGACAGATAGATAGATAGATAGATAGATAGATAGATAGATAGATAGATAGATAGATAGATAGATAAAGTATAGTTGAATCTGGGATATGGTTTTATTGATATATTTCAATCATACTGAGCAATGAATTCCTTATAAATAGAAAAGTTGCCTTAGGTCTAGCTTAGCTCTTGTGTCCGTTCCAAATGTAAGATCAAAGATGATTGGGTATAGTCAGGCCACTGAACCCTGGCACATCATTCATAACAGCATAACACTGGCTCCTTAGCTTTAGCCTCTTTTAAG
Source organism: Polymixia japonica (assembly GCA_900302305.1). NCBI lineage: Eukaryota > Metazoa > Chordata > Actinopteri > Polymixiiformes > Polymixiidae > Polymixia > Polymixia japonica. The sequence continues at coordinate 6,386 of OMKK01048559.1, forward strand.
TTGCCATTGAAAACATACTTTATCAACTTTAATCACTGTCTCTTTCTCTTCTGTATAACCATTATTTTACTGCTAAAGTATCTGCATGATAGTCCAACCTGATGTAGGTCAATGTAGGAGTTGAGTAAGATCCAGATTAGAAACCAGTCATAACGCATTAGCAGACACCTGCAGACTAAACAGCAGAGGTTATATAACAATTAATGAGGCAGTAACCATAACTAATGACTATCATAATTCTGATCATAAAAAAAGTCCTTCAGGAGAATCAGCCAAGGACTTCTTTCTAATTACTTGATGCATACATACAATACATACATACAAACATATATTCTTCAGTGCTGTAGTTGAGCCACTTAACCTGAAATCCAAGTCAAGGTCCATGTCCTTAGTGCCTGAGTCAAGTCAGAGGTCCCGTCCCAGTTGAGATGTTGAATTTGAGGCGCCAGATATGTTCAGAACATACACTGGAGTCATTATCATGTAACATTTTACTCAGATCAGATCTAATCAAACGAGATCTAGTACAGCACACAGGGGTTCGAGACAGGTTGAAACACAGTACTTAGCAAGGTCATTAACAGTGCAATACTGTCAATGTTAGGGAACAAGAGTCAAACCAGGAAAAACCAAACAAAGGAGTTTGCTGGCAATTAATTGGTGCTTGTAAAGTTATCAGCCAAGTGGGCTTTTAAGAGAGAGAGAGAGAGGTGGAGAGAGAGAGAGAGAGAGAGAGAGAGATAGACATGGAGAGCTTGTGTACAGAGTGACTGCAAAAGTTAATTTAATGATTTAATGGAGGTGAAATATTTTGCCTGCATCTTTTTCGTAGTGCATCATGGCAATGTCGTACCACCCCATATCTGATAAAGCACAAAAATAAAATGTCAAGTCATAAGACATGAAAACGTATCCTGCCTTTGCCCTGGACCCAAGGACAACAACAATGTTGCATATTTTATCAATCTTAGCACGCTTTTCTACCTTTGATTCATTATCGTTTCTGTCATGCACTGAGGATTCATTTGGCGCTTGATCGTTCCTGCCCCAACCAGACCACATTTTAAATAAGCAGTCCTTGTTACAGTTGCCATAGTCACCAAGCATGCTGTCGCCTAGCAGCTCACCCTGGAGTGAACCAGGTCAAAGGGTTTGCAGGTGGCCTAGATAGATCACACTATTGCCTTTTGTTCATGTGAGAGGATAGTGCACATCAATTACTATCTACATACCTTCAGAAATGATTGCTCCTTTAAAAAAAACAAAAAACGGGTAGACAATGTAACAGTAGCTGACTATACCTCACTTAGGTAGGTTTTTTAATCTCGGCCTGCTCTGCGTGGTTAGCTGTGATTTTGACTCCATGCCTAACCATGCGGAACAAAAGTCAAGAATAAAGCATTACCAACCGTTGTAAAACACTTGAAAACTGGGGATGTTATGCTTGCTGCCTTGAGCAGATAAACTATCAAGCGACAAGGGGAAAAATCTCAGCTATAACCAGGAAGAGGAAGGTAATGTACTTGTCCGTCTATCTGTGTAAGTCGCTTTCCTCTATCTGGATAGACGGCAGTCATAAGGCACTGCATGATGTGGGTGTGCGGGCAATTAAACAGGCCAAACCGCTGAATCAATGTTAAGTTGACACATCAAGAAATATGACTATGAATAAAACAGACTCATAAATAGGTCATTTTATTGTGTTTTCTTTTTAACAACTATAGATTGATCAACTTCATTACAACCAATGGAATTGTTAAATACTGTACATAGCATACTGTACTCTCCCAGTGCATGTCCTCACCACAGCAGAGAATGTCAGTTATTTCTTGATGAACTAGTCTTCATTTGTTTTTTATTATTTCTAATAAGACATGTGAATATATTAAGATTAAATAATATCAGTGTATAATGTAAACACGTTTTCAGACATTGAGTAAAAAAAAAAACATTGTCTTAGCAAGATTGGTGACCAGGGGGGAAACCAGGAGGGAGAGAGAGAAACTATACTTCAATTACCGTTTGACCTTAGCGTTAACTGAACACCATGTTCTATACCCAGGGTTACTTCAATGCATGTGCTACATTTACTCTATCATCTCACTGGTTCTTGAATCATCTATAACAATAAAATTCATGTAATTTCCTGGCTGCCAGCAGCCAAAGTCTCTCGGGCCACACCCACTGCAATCATGTCAGGCAGGAATGCATGGGCAGAACAGGAAAGACTGTGTCAGGTAGGTAAGCCCTGCGTAATGCGTCTGTGTGAGCCTAATATCTCTGTAATCTATGATCTCCAATTGTAGACAAAATATCCTCTGTTAAAACTCATTATGTGTCGAATTATTATGTGAAACGTAACTAATTGACTCGGTAAAGTAGAGGCTTTCACTGTAATGGTCACGTGTAATTGAACTGAAAATATGCATCAGTTTATTAATTCATTATGTAGCCGATTACCGTGTCTTGTCTAAGGATTATGAATTTATAATTCCGATGTTGGACGCTACTTTACCGGTAGGTACTGTATGTGAAACATTGATTGTAATATCATGGGGTAGCAAGGGAGGTAGTACATGAGGCACATTATTTCCAAGCAATGACACAGCTTCACCAAAAATGAGTTCCTGCAACGCTTTGACACAATTCAGTAAGAATAGCATACATTCACATATGTTCAACAGGCCATTTTCTGTGCAACAAAACAGACCTGGACACTGACAGAAAGTAATACAAGTGTGCACTTTAGAATGTTGTACGTAAAAGCAGGTACTGCGAGCAGGCAGAGTACAGTAACAAATATTGTTAACTATTTTTCTACTAATTGTAGAAAGTCATCCTATACACTATCACCAGAACAACACTTTTCCTACCGTCGATCACACGCATGTATGCACACACACACACAAGCACGCGCGCACACAAACACACACACACACACACACACACACACGCACACGCACCAACAACAGACAAGTACACCAATATAAGCTGCACTAGACATTCCACTGGAAACATGCATAGCTACCAGTTTACACCCACCCACTAGTACAAAATGTACATGTCAAGTGGGAAACACAATTTAACACCGACATAGTAGCCTGAGTAAGACTGGAACTTCATCAAGGCGGGAACATGGCATGCATTCTCACAGCATATCCATGCACAGACAATAGCAACTAGAATGGGGTTTTGCATGATAGCATCCTTCATTTTTCCAGAAATAAAATCGTCCTTGTATTTAAACTTCATAGATGCGTTAAGCGATACACAATTGCTTTACTGACCTTTTGTCCCTTGTGAGATACAAAAGCAATGTCAAAACTCCTAATGCATCTCACAAAACATCCTCGACCTACCAGACACAAAACACTGACAACATGAGGTTCAAGTCCTGCTTGTACCTTTTCACTGCACCACAAAATTAGCAAAAAAAAAGTACAATATTGAATATTGTGAAATAATAATCATATAAAAAATAATCACTCTACAATGACAAATTTTACCCACAATCTACTGTCTGAGACACTTAGGCGTTTAGGTAAAGCATCACTCTGTTGTAATAGCCATTCCAACATTTCCAGTAACTACATACAGTGCACACATATCCTGTGTTTTCAGAATACAGATGGGTAAAAAAACAAAACAAAACAAAAAAAACTGGGTTCAAGCAGCAGTTTGAGGGGCATTAGCGTCCGGTATCACCGTTCTGCCCAGTGGTTGTTGCTCATGTACAAAAGAGTCCTCTCCCACCTACACTTTTCCAGACTAAATCTTATTAACTTACTAACTAACTCCACATGTGCCGTCCTCCTGGTCTGACGGTCTCAGTCTGAGTCAGATGCCTCTGCGCTGCGGCCTGCAGGGCTGCCCGTGACCCGGAGGAGCTTCTCAACATAAGGGCTGTCCAAGGTAAGCAGGCCGCTAAGACAGCAGAAAGTAGTGCGTGGTGCTGACCTGCCTGCCGTTCTCCATAACGGGTACGATGCAGGGCGAGCCCTCACTGTTCTGCCTCTGCAGGCCTCGGCTCACATACTTGGGGTCCGGGGCGAAGCTTTGGGTGGGGGGCATCACTCCATTGATGTACATCGGGAGGCTCTTGGGGCTAGGGGTACGGGAGCTGCCTCCGGACAAAGGCTCCCTCGGGGGCACCTTGGGGGGTCTGTCCTCGTCGCTGTACGTCCCTGACGAGACCTCTGCTGACCAGCGGCGGTAGTCTATAGTTTTGATGGGCCGCGGAGGGATTGGGGGCGGCACCTCCGGTTTATCTACGCCCTGGGGGTGGCGGTGGTGGCACGACAGGCGCAGCAATGTGGGCTTGTTGAAGGAACCAGCCGGGCCGGAGTGCGAGCGTCGTAGTTTCCTCTGAGCCCTGTCCTGCTGTCTCTGACAAACTACCGCCGGTGGCTCAGGCGGTCCCGGAGGCTGCTGCTCAGGCGGTGCCCGCACCTCCTGAGGTGGTTGGGGCTGCTGCCTCCTCGGCTGCCCCGTCGGACCCTCGTAGTAGGCGTAATTAATCTGCCCACTGAAGCTCCGTCGGCTAGGGACTCCATAGCGAAAAGGAGAGGATTTGGGACACTGATCAGGAACCAGGCAGCGGCTATCATCCGAACTAGTGAAAAACTCTACCTCGTTGTCCATAGCCTGCTCAGGGGAGAGGTCGGTTCGTGACGGAAGGGGAGGCAGAGGCTTCGAACATCGGCCTGGCGTCTGCGGTGGACTGCTGCGCTCATAGACAGACAGCCGCTGGAATGACGGGACCACCTGGTCATCGTCAGCGGGGCTCGGGGTTGACGGTTCAGCACTGCAAGACAAGGAGAGATGGGTGGGCCTGGACTTCTTAGGGGGTAATCTCTGTGTGCTGGGGCTATGTTTCTGTCCTGAAAGAGGGTTGAAAATGAAAGCAAGAGAGAAAGTGAGTAATATATAAATACTACAGTATCAAGATTTCAACATTTGTCAAATAATCATGATATAGAATTACAACGCCATTGTATACTGTACAATAAGTCACCAAAGCCAGGTTCGTGGACATACTTTAAAAATAGGTGGGGGATTTCAATGTAACATTGCTGTGTCTGGAGTTCAACAAACACACCATACTTAGTTATAAACATAAAACCATATCAAACTTATTCTAAGGATACACTTAAAATCAGGGTTGCTGTTATTCTCTGTCTTTCCGGAGAAGCACTCACTAAATATGTAGCAGTTGGTTCAGAGGTATAATTCAAGCTTTCCATCTCAAGCACGAGAGTGTTTCGGTAGACGCGCACCGTGGGTTTGAGTGTTAGATCGCAGAACGGATGGACTCAACACTTACTCTCAAAAGTTTGCGATTGTGTAGGCGCCGCCTGTTGCTGGGTACGTGAGCTGTGATCCACGTGCACGGGATCCATACTAAAGTACAAGCTGTTAAAAAAAGAAAAATTACAATATTAATATCAGCCTCAATAATAATCACACTTTTCAGGAGGTGTGCGACACTTCACATGCGAATTTGCATTTCCTAGAAATCCTGGCACAGCGCCTTTGGTAAACCGTAAACTCTAAAAACATCATGCACGTTCTACCTATAGTAATGCCCTGCTAGTATTGCCCCCCACCCCCCCGAGCACTCACTTCTCCAGGTCGGGGCGATAGCTCCATGAGGGTTTGGATCTGGCCATGCTGTGACAATAGTTGCCCCGCATGAAGGGGCTCTCTGCGGGATAACAGATCTCCTGGGCAGTCAGGCCCGCTGTGGACATGCTCCAGGCACAATCGGGTCGCATCAAAGCCAGGAAACACTCAGATCACCTCGGCCGGCTCCTGCTGTTTCTGGTGTACCTGCAACAAGAGCCAAGAAAGGGACGTTAATGACAGCGGGAGACGTTTGGAAGCAGAGGCCAGTGAGAAGGCACAAAAAACATGTCCTCAGTACACCAAAAAAAAAAAAAATCCCTACTAAAACCAGCGTCAGATCTCCGGTGAAGCCGCTGGCTTTGTTGTTCTTATAGCACAGCAGGAACACTTCATGTATCTTTAGAAGTATGACAGTAGAAGAAACTGGCATCAGAATGGAGGCCAGAATAGAGTCCCTGGACTCTATGACAAACGTTCAGTCTGATGGAACTTTAGGACACTTGCATCCAATGTGCTGATATATTTTTTTTTTCATCTGTTCTTCAAATCCACATTTATCCTGCACCTGGCCTAAAACACACTCCTCCCGTGTAAACTTCGAAAACCAGCAAAGTGGAATGTGCGAGCGTAATGAGTATCTTACTTGTAAAATTGCAGGCTCTCAAACAAGTAGCACAACGGACAAACCTCAAAACGTACTCTTTTTCCCTATCGCTATGCTTCGAAAACTAAACAAGAATTCCCAAAACATGTTACATTTCTTTTAAAACTCAAGAGAGTGTGTGCTTGAGAGCTCAAATATTTCACTCGGCCTGAAGAGCAGAAGACAGGACTGTTCCTGTTACCCAATATATACTACATGGTGGTGCAAGCACTTCTCGTGTCAAATGACCTGGATGTTCGTGTCATGTCAAATGTGTGTCAGGTCTTGAGTAAACAATGCATACAATGTTTAGAGGTGAGGAAATCAAGCAGCACACTTCCATTTGCACTGCCAGCAATATACTGAAAGCAAAAAGCTAACACTGACTACGTCTGCCAACTTGGTGAACTTGGTAGCCATGATACAATCTCTAATTTTATGTGAAGGCTTCTTTCCTTTGCACAGTGATGTGTAATGAGTTTGGAAAGACACAAAATGTAGGTTTATGTAAGCGAAGCGGAAAGTATTTTCAATAAAGAACAGAGGTCAGAATAATTAACCATGAGCATCAAGAGGCACTTATTTTTTGGACAATATGCATGTGCATGTCTGAGCAGCTGTCATACCAGCCGTGCATAATTGCATCGTATATTTTATGACTTATGTGTACCTGCAATATTTTCAGCACTATTGTCAACACTATTATTTCTAAATAAAACAAAACAAAACAGGTGCATTAATAAACTTGATGTTAATCTCTGTTGTGGGCCACAAATGTGGTCTATGTGCACCCAGAGACATGCTGTCCTCCTCATAATCTAAGACTGATGACTGAGAAGAGCATGCTCCTTCAGTCTCCTAGGAACACATGACTACAGAAGGGCCATATTTATGTGATGCCCAGACAGCTGGAGAGAAACAAAGCCCTAAAACAACAGCAAGCTTGGGACATCAGCCTGAGCCAAATTGCCCAACAAGGCATCCCAATGCCTCTGCTCGGGGCCACCGATTCGGTTCGGCAGCGATGGGAAGCAACCTGATCCTAGATAATGAACCCCCAGGGGCTTGCGCTTCCTCTTGCAACAGGTGCAAAGAGATAATCCTGGCAGTTAACCATAAGAGCATTTACAGGCAACAGGATTAAACAAATGATGTGTAGTCATGGAGAGCATTAACCCTCTTAAAGAGAAATTTGTAAGCAGCTCATTTCAGAGCATTCATGGGGTACCAGTCCATCTAAATATGGGCTTTGTAATAGTTAGACCTGACCTCTCTACTAACATGGGTTATACAGTATGTGGACAATATGGCACATGCAAATACGGACTTAAGGAAATTTAGTAGGGAACACAAAAAAGACAGGGCGGTGGGGGCTCCAGGGGAAGCTATAAGCAACGTAAGGTTCACGCAAACCTAGAAGGAAGAAGTTCACACCCCACTTGTGACACCCCTGCAGCGGTTACCGAGCAACCATACCCGCTCTACCTGTGCGGCAAGCAAACAGGCGCACACCCCCTCACTTTACCGGATTGAGATAATAATGGTTAAAAGCCTTCTAGCAGGCAGGTGACTCACACCACAACACATAGGTCTGCTATTTGACAAGTATAGGAAATGATGAAATACACTGGATGGGTTTTTTTTTTTTTTCAAACGAAAATAAATTATAGTATGATGTTATAGCGTAAAAAAACACAACATAATAATATATTGTCAATCAAATAATTGTGAAATATTCACCTTTAACATTTGTCATAATAGGGTACGATTAGACAACACAATCTATGGAATATAGCATGCCTTTCAATGTAGACAAATACATTTTGTACTTCTAGTTTTGTCCCGTTCACTGATTGTAAATGTGAGTATAAGAAAATTAAATAGCCCTAAAGGCTATCTCGATCTCTATCTCGATACATAAGTATATGAGTTATCTGGACGAGATAAAGTTGCCTCAACCAAATGACTGTCATGTTGTCATCAACATAAAAACAACATAGAAAAGGACTAGATGTATGGCACATTTCACGACTTTTACATTTTTTTCTGAACTCACCTCTATAACTTCACCGTTTTCACTCGTTGCTAGACCCCTAAATCCTCTGTTGCAAAATATAGCTCCTTGGTTTCTGTGGGATTTGAAATAATTATGGGAGCCTCAGTTTTCTATGGCACCAGACATAACGTAGTAGTGACACTCAACTAAAACGAGACAGTATTAGATAGTCTAGTATTATTGTGAGCGATGTTCTTTTAAGCTCCACCACACTACAAGAACCGATTGGCTCCGCCTTTCCCTTAAAGATACAGCTTTTATTTTACAAGCTGGCCGGCACGTCTGCTCCACAGCACCTGCAAAAGCAGAGGCTGTCGTGCATAACGTTATTGATTGCAGAATCAACCTTGAACATACACAGGGTTCATTTAAGCATAGCCTAAGTTAACTTGATATGATCAAAGTCTGCAGTTCTCTCTCTATTTATCTCTGCTTGTTACCCGAGGGGACAAGGCGGTTAGGAATAAAACAATGCATTCGAGTGAGAAAGCTTACGCTATTCCATTGGCAAGCGTACAAAAAAATACTATGGTAGTATTTCAATCCCTGCAAACGGTCAGTCATGCAACTTATCAATGAAAACAATAAAAACCAAGATCAGTAGACACTGACTTCTGGACATCAGTTTTCACACGCTGGTAGATCAATTCAGATAGAGAAGGAACTGTTAGCCAAACTGCATGCTGCAATAGGAAAGTTATGGACTACAGTATTAAGGGATCCTCAATTCTCTTTTCTGCTGCACAATAATAATTCATCACTGACCGTGTACTCAGAGACTGTACGTGCAGACCCTTAACTAAAGTACCAAAGTCATAATAAGGCTATAGCGTACTAGGTGCCATAACAACTTGTAGGTTTACTCACACATTACATTCTATTTGTTACATACTGACAGTGTCTTCTAAAAGACACGTACAGTATGTAAGATCTTCTGTCTTGTAAACAAAGGACGGATATTTACGATGTGGAAAATAACTGCACAAGTCTGGAGGAAGACAAAGGCAGTAATAGGGATGGCTCCAGGGAAGATAAGAAGGCAAGCACAGCAAACACAGAGAAACACTCTTATCTCCACAGTATTCTGCTGGTAACTGAATGAAGCCCATATTGTCAAGCTGCTCACTTATCAGAGCTGTAGGCATTTTCTTTAGCTAGGTCTGTCCTGTTTACCTGAACAAGTGTCTGTTTTTACCTAAAATATAGAGCCTAGAGAAATTTGTTGAAAGTTTGAAAAAGTAATCGCCGCTACAGAAACAATACAGAGCGGGTGAAATGAAATCATATTTTTTCCAGTTTAGGTTAATAATCTGGGACATGCTATCCCTCCCAGCCTCCATTTCCAGTCAGTTAGTCTACCTGGATCTGGAGTGGTGTTGCATTAACTGTGTCACCTAACCTAACCGGGCTAAACAAATCCACCACTGACATGCATACTAACCAAACACAGCAATACAATGGCTACAAACAACTGGAGTGTTGACTCAATAGTGGCAGAAACCAGAGGTGTGTTAAGGGAACAAAGTGTTCTTGTGCTTGAGTTAGTAAATCCCCATGGCTTGTCTTGGCCCCCAAACCTAACAGGCTTATCATGACATAGTTGGCCCTAGCATGGACCAGGCTCTCTCCCTAATCCACCTTTATAATTTCAAGCACATTTTTGGCATTCCATTGGGCCTGTAGTGAACAGCAGGAGAATGGGGTGCTTGTGTGTGTGTGTGTGTGTGTGTGTGTGTGTGTGTGTGTGTGTGTGTGTGTGTGTGTGTGTGCGCTCGTGTGTGTGTGTGTGTGTGTGTGTGTGTGTGTGTGTGTATGCATAACTATTTGGTTAGAGCTAACAAAATAA
>OMKK01048591.1:3344-19856 GCA_900302305.1 Polymixia japonica
CAAGTTTGTGTGTTTTGAGTGTGTGCGAATACGTATCTTTGTGTGTATGTGTCTGTGATTGATGGCTCTGCACTGTGGGACACACACACACACACACACACACACACACACACACACACACACACACACATAAACCTGCTTTTATAATCCAGGTTCCTAGACAGGTCGGGAAAGTCTGGGAATGTGTGGAATGGTAATGGTTGTGTGGTATAATCATTCATTTGAAGAGTTTTAGAAAGCATGGAAAAGTAAATAAACATACGACCACACATTTTCTGTGGTTTTAGATCCACTGTCATCTCACATATTATTATTGATATATTGATATTTGTTGTGTAAACAAATACATAAGTAAGTAAATATATAAGTGCTATAAGTAATATGGTGTAGATAATGGTCTGGGCAAGATCAGCATGAATCATATTGAACACCAACCAAAATCTTGAAATCCAGATAAAGAAATAAAAATCCAGAAAAAAACAAACAGAAATTCCAAAAGCATGGAATTAAAACCCCGTTTTACTTTGGACCGAGTTGCAATGTTGACAACGGCCTCCTGGGTTGATGTCATCTGGTCCTCCCAGTCATCCTGGAATAGACCTGGCAGGTTTTGTTGCACTGTGGTCTGGGTGAGAAAACAGGTTGTCATCTTTTGGCAGCAGGGTCTATTTATAACAGCTTTTGATTTTGAACTAATGATTGTACGTTGTGATTGTCACATACATACGGTTGACTCGTTGCTGTCTTGCATTAACTCTGTTGTTGATAACGTCGCGCCGGTCCGACTGTGGCATGATCGTAGACGCCGACGTCGTCCTCATTCCAGGCAGCGTGTGGTGAATGCCGCTAACGACAGCTATGTTTTGTTCTTTTTTTTTTGGGTCCATTTATCCACCCCTGTCTTGCCTTTCATTTAAAAAAGGAAGGAGAAAAGGTAATATGAATCAACATTGGGAGAGGGGAGGGACGCCCAAGAGGCCCCAAACAGCTTGCTTTCCAGCCTGGTGTCTGTCTGTCTGTATGCCTGTCTTTTGTGTCTGTCCCGTGTCGTAGCTCTAGACGTAGAGAAACTCCTGTATCTGATCCTCAATGAAGTCATGCAATCTACTGTCTGCGTCTTCTAAAGTAGAAACCTCCCTTTTTCAAATCCTTCCTGCTGCTCGTCCCGAGTCCGGTCCTCATCCTCCGACTGTTTGCTAGCCTTTGGGGGGTTCTGCCTGCGTATGAGTGTCTGGTAGAGTGGTGGTTTATGTTGGTGTAGAATAGCATGTGTGCGCGTGTGTCCGGGTTTCTGTGCGCGCGCGTGTGTGCCGCTTGCGTGTGCGTGTGTGTGTGTGTCTGACATTGGCTGTTGTTGGTGTTTTTCCAGGCGTGCCAGTCAACAGCAGGGTGTCTACCAAGATCCAGCAGCTGCTGAACACACTGAAACGTCCGAAGAGACCACCACTCAGTGAGTTCTTCGTCGATGACTCAGAGGAGATCGTAGAAGGTGAGACGGATACGGTGTGCATGTGCGTTCATTTGAAATAGAAAAAGCGTGTTTCGGGATACTATTCTCATAGCGTCTTCTAACTTTCTAACTCTCTCCTCATCCCTCCTTCTCCCGTTGCTCAGTGCCCCAGCCAGACCCCAACACCCCTAAGCCAGAGGGCCGTCAGATCATCCCAGTGAAGGGAGAGCCCCTAGGGGTGGTCAGTAACTGGCCCCCGGCCCTGCAGGCTGCCCTGGCCCGCTGGGGGGCCACACAGGCCAAGAGCCCCGCCCTCACTGCCCTGGACATCACTGGCAAGCCACTCTACACACTCACATATGGTGAGCAGCACCTCGCCTCTGACAAACTGTGACAATGTTTCCAAATCACAATGACTGGATACATCTGTCGACTGCATATTAACTTTTTCTTTAGTACAGAGCTACAGTGGGTTGCAAATTTAAGATCAAACTGCAACAATAATATGTTATTGAAAAATTATTAAATTATTATTTTTATCATATTATCATTATATTAAAGGTCGTACATCTGCAAAAGTGAACACAAGCGCCCTCTAGTGGGTAGAAAATATTACATATTTCACCTTTAAATGAACCCTTTTGATGACTGGGGTCTTTTCTGCTCCCCCAGGTAAACTATGGAGTCGCAGTCTGAAGCTGGCCTACACACTGCTGAACAAATTGGGCACCAAGACTGAGCCTGTCCTCAAACCTGGAGATCGGGTAAGTGTCAGTCAGTCCTCGCTCAACATAAAAGGAGTATGATGAGATACCTTGATACCTTAAAAGGGGTATGATGATAAATATGTATATTTGTACAACAGGTGGCGCTGGTGTACCCCAACAGTGACCCAGGCATGTTCTGGGTGGCGTTCTACGGGTGCCTGCTGGCCGAGGTCATCCCTGTGCCCATAGAGGTACCCCTTTCAAGACAGGTGAGGTCATCACTATAACAAGCAGAAAGAAGTCAACAGTGTTGTAGTGAGCAGTGAGTGAATGTAAAATCAGGTAGGGCTTTGTGTGGTCAAGCAACAGATCTTGAATAGATGTAGTATGGTGGAAATTAGGCCATTTTATAAAATGGACAGTTCCCCTCCTCAGTTCTGATTGGCTGAGTAACACCTGGTAAATAAACCCCTGATAAACACACACCTGTGACTGCAAAATTGTTAGTTTGAATGTTAACACCCAACAGAAAATAAACACTTATACTGGTACTAGAAAACAATGTCACTAGGTGAAAGAATATTTAAGAATTATTAAAAAATTGTGTTACTGTTCTACAAAAACAATAAGCCACTGGCGACTCTACTGAGCAAATCACTGCTAACAACGTCTCTTCTGCTCTGAAATAACTGTAAAGAATGGCCTGTCATGGCTACTGTTTAAATAACCCTATAGACTATATGGATTCATAATACAGCTGACATATTGACCTCTAGAATGTAGCTATATGGGTTTTAATTGTCTCGGTTTTTAACAAAGGCCTCTCTTAATGCATCTCTCTCACTTGGCCCCTGTCTCTCTCCCTACAGGACGCAGGTAGCCAGCAGATTGGCTTCTTGTTGGGCAGCTGTGGAGTGGGCCTGGCCCTGACCAGTGAAGTGTGTCTCAAAGGACTTCCCAAGACGCCCAATGGAGAGATCATGCAGTTCAAAGGTCAGCCAGCCTCGTTGCTTCACTGCCAGTGCTGCTGACTCGGCCAGTCACCCCCTCTCCCTCTCACTGGGACTCATTAGAGAGACTCATTAGAAGGGAGTACATGACGTATATTGTCCAATTAATGTCAACTGTGTGTGTGTGTGTGTGTGTGTGTGTGTGTGTGTGGTGGGTGGGTGGATGCTCACTGTGGATGTATGGTATTGGTGAGTCAGATGTATTTCGGTCAACTCCGGGAAGTTACAAGGCGAGAGGGATCGCTTTAGCACCTCCCATCATCAGTGTAACTGAAAGACCCTCCTCCTATATGTCAAAGGGTTGACCCTCCTCTTACGTGTCAATCAAAGGGTTGACCCTTCTCCTACGTGTCAAAGGGTTGACCCTTCCTCCTACGTGTCAATCAAAGGGTTGACCCTCCTTCTACGTGTCAATCAAAGGGCTCTGTATGCTTGATATTCTGTATGGTGCAAGGGGCTGATGTTGTGTGTGTGTGTGTTCTCCAGGATGGCCCAGGATGAAGTGGGTGGTGACAGACACAAAGTACCTGACCAAACCCTCCAAAGACTGGCAGCCCCATATCCCCACCGCCAACACCGACACTGCCTATATAGAGGTAAAATTCTTCACTAGCGTTCAGTCCCTGTAGATATTAGTGCTTTTATTTGTGTGTCTTTTTGTGTGCCCTGGCTTCCATTTTGTGTTGATGTGTATCTTTCTCTCTCTCTTTCTCCCTTCTAAGTACAAGGCCAGTAAGGAGGGGACGGTGATGGGGGTTGCTGTGTCTAAGATCGCCATGCTGACCCATTGTCAGGCCCTCACCCAGGCCTGTAACTACTGTGAAGGTGATGATCCAGAGTATTATACAGCTCTGTCAGTCCCTTCTCTGCCAACAACAATAGCATGGGTTCACGTAGATGGGTTCACTATATGGGGTCACTATATGGGTTCACTAAATGGGTTCACTTAGATGTTTAATAGTGGGGAAGGTTGTCAAGCCTTATATGTCTATAAATACTGATGCATCTGTTATTGTATAAAACCTCATACACATAAGATTCAAAGTGATGACCGCATTTCAGTAAGTCTGAGGTGAGGAGGGGCAGACAGCCTTGTGAGCTGGAGGAGAGTTGAGGCTGTTTTTCATCTCCTAGTCTAAAAAGCAGATCCAGGCTCAATAATTCATCGGACATCATCTCCTGAGCTCTCCAGTAAAACGGCCAGTGATCCACGGCCTTGTCCTATTATTTATTCATGCAGTTTACCTGTCCCTGACTAAAGCCAGGCACTCGCAGTTCTACATAAACAAAGAGCACTTTAGCCGCTTGTCTTGGAGAAGATTGGCTCTCGCAGGAGAGCCCCATTGGCCGAGGAGCATGACTACAGCAGGAAGATGTTCAGTGTATTAGGCCTGTAAAGAACATTCCCCACACAGATTAGAGTAGTTGTACAAACCGTGTGACTGCACACATCTTCCCTAATGTCTGTCTGTCTACCTGTCTGTCTGTTTGTCCTCTTTCAGGGGAAACACTGGTGAACGTGTTGGACTGTAAGAAGGACATGGGCTTGTGGCACGGGGTCTTAACGGTGAGTTGGGATACATACAATGGAGAGAATCTTTACATCCACAAAAGCTGCCCTTCTTTTCAGAGCTCTGCGTGTGGAAGCCTGTGACATTGACAAAGTGTGCATGTTTCATTGCAGAGCGTCATGAACAGAATCCATACCATCACAGTGCCCTACGCCGTCATGAAGGCCTGTCCTATGTCCTGGGTACAGAGGGTCCACATTCACAAAGGTTCAATGCTGTCCAGCTCTTTATTTGTCTTTATTATAGAAATTAATAGGTAATATATTTTTTTTGGGGGGGAAAGCAGTACTTTTAGTCAGAATAATTATATGATCTATGTGGATGTCTTATCTTTATTGAATTGTACAAAATTGTACAAAAGTTACATACAGTATATGACTTTTAATAACATAACGTGTAACACACCCTTGTGTCTCCCTCTAGCACGTGTGGCCTTGGTGAAGTGCCGTGACCTCCACTGGGCAATGATGGCCCACAGGGACCAGAGAGACACCAACCTGTCTCCCATACGCATGCTCATCGTGGCTGACGGAGCCAACCCCTGTGAGTCACTTTCACCTACGCACATGATCTCTTTATCACAAAGAACTGGTGTGGTAACTTTATACATATGTTCTGTCCTCATATTTGTACTGTTGGTGACATTTCCCTGCTCTGCGGGTTTTCAGGGTCTGTGTCGTCGTGCGATGCCTTCCTGAATGTGTTCCAGGCCCACGGCCTCAAGCCTGAGGTCATCTGTCCATGTGCCTCGTCTCCTGAGGCCCTCACTGTGGCCATTCGCAGGTACAGCACCACTGATACTGTGCAGTAGTACTGAAACAATTAGTCGATTAATCGGTTAGTTGATCGACAGAAAATGAAACAATTCTAGTTTTGATGATTGATCAGTCGTTTTAGTCATTTATCAAGTAAAATGTCAATCATTTGCTGTTACAGCTTCACAAATGCCAAGATTTCCTTTCATTTCATTATAAAATGATTACTGCCTTTTGGGGTTTTTTTGGCTGCTGGTCAAACTAAGTAAGCAATTTTAAGACACCATTTTGGACTGTGGTAACTAAATGATAGATATATATATCGATAATGAAAATAATCGTTAGTTGCTGCCATACTGTGCAGTACAAAACTGATGAAGTTTAGCGTGCCAACAAGTTTATACGCAAACAGACCTCACCTACTGTTTCCTTTCCAGTCTCTCTCTTTCCATTACACCATCACTCCCCTGTTCTCTGTTGCCTCCCTCTCTCCAGGCCTGGTGCACGTGGAGCCCCTCTGCCAGCCAGGGCCATCCTATCCATGGGTGGCCTGAGCCATGGGGTCATCAGGGTCAACACAGAGGACAAGAACTCTGCCCTCACTGTACAGGATGTGGGCCACGTCATGCCTGGAGGTAAGGCCCTGGGCTTACACACGCACACACACACACACACCACACATACTCATCGTAAGTGACATTTGCGGTTTCTTTTCTTGCTCTATTGTTTTTTTGTAATTGTGTAACGGTAGTGGTTTTTGCTTCCAATATTACTGTTTATAGTGTCAGTTTATTTTTTGCTTCTCTCGACATCTGAGGTCGGCGTCGTTAAAAGGTTTTTTAGCAGTAAGTGATTTCCATTTGCCACTAATGTTGCGTGTGTGTGTTTGTGTGCGTTTCAGCTCTGATGTGTATTGTGAAACCAGACGGGCCTCCCCAGCTGTGTAAGACAGACGAGATAGGAGAGATTGTGCTCAACTCTCGCGCTGGAGGCACCATGTACTACGGTCTGCCTGGAGTCACCAAGAACACGTTCGAGGTCTGAGTCGAATCTCTGAATATATTGCAATGGACGCCTAAGATCCTTAAAGCTGCTATGTGTGATATTCTGACTCTACCGATAGCAATGCAGAATTACAATAACAAGCTCTTGCAGTTCAAAACAAGCTTTTCTCCTCCCCTGCAGCACCTCTCCATCACTCCTCTAACTAATTGGGAGCACAACTAGCAGGAAAGCAGAAATCCACCATTAAGAATTATTAAGAGACCAAATAAAACCCATAAAATCCTGATGGAACTTAAAAAATGACATCCCTGGTTTCATAGTCATACTAATCAACCAAGTGAACAATGGATTATTTTAAGTCATCCACTAGATGGAGCCAAAGGACCAAATTCAAAAACCTTTTCTTGAAGTTGTATGGGAGCTTGAATCAAAGGATTCAATTCAACACAGTCTTTCCTTTGAGGTTTCTTTTTTTCTTTACATTTTTCAACACTTTTGTGTAAATTAACTAAACCTAAACACTAACCTGGAGAACCTGACTATCGCGTCTTTGAAATGAAAGAGTGAATTTTAAGATTGTGTACCTAGTGAATTCTAAGCTCTTTCTCTCTATGTGTAGGTGATCCCTGTGAACCAGGCTGGAACCCCCATTGGAGAGATCCCCTTCACGCGCACGGGCCTGCTGGGTTTTGTAGGACCTGTAAGGACCCCGCACACACACAGAAATAAACTCCTTCTCCGTCCTATTTTAACACTGTCCTTGTTGTAATTCGACGGAACTGAAATAAAGCTGCCGACGTCCCCCGTTGTGTTCTCGCTGGCTAAACCCCCGGCCTGCTTCGTCCACAGGGCAGCCTGGTGTTTGTGGTGGGAAAGAACGAGGGCTTGCTGACTGTGAGCGGGCGACGGCACAACGCTGACGACCTGGTTGCCACGGCGCTGGCAGTGGAGCCTGTCAAAACAGTTTATAGGGGGAGGTGAGCCGCTCGCTGCCCTCTGAGTACCCCCTGCATGATTCACATATTGTGTGTGTGTGTGTGTGTGTGTAGTACTGTAAAAAATAAGGATAATATTAATGGGATCCCTGTAGGGAAGTTGTCCCTTCCCGTGGCTCCCTCCACAGGGAGGTCAGAGGTCAGGGTCAGCTGCAGAGCAGAGCTCCTGGAGCTGGTAGGGATTTAGCACTCTGCTCAAGGGCACTTCAGCAGGGGGGATTCCTTCTGACACTCGGGCTGCACCGGGGTCCACCAGTTGAAGGACGGCCTCTAAACGCAGGGTCACCCTTCTACCACCGTGTGTATGTGTGTGTGTTAATGCATAGTTTTAAAATGAGTGTGTGTGTGTGTGTGTGTATTAATGTGTTCGTCATCTGTTGTGCAGGATTGCTGTGTTCTCGGTGACGGTGTTCTATGATGAGAGGATAGTAATCGTGGCGGAGCAGAGACCCGACGCCAGCGAGGAGGACAGCTTCCAGTGGATGAGTCGAGTACTACAGGTACATAACACTAGTGTCATACACATTCATATCACTTCTCACAAATAAGATTAATAATAAGAATAACGACATTTCTTGTTGCTTGTCATTTCTAGTATTCAGTTTTGTTGATTGTAACTGTGTCATAGACCAAACAGATATTATGATATTATATACAGTATGTCATAGATCATAGAAATAGATCTTACGGCAGCCTACCTTCATTAAACTAGTGATTCCATTCATATTTCACTGAATCCTGTGTGTTTCCTACGTAGGCCATAGACAGTATCCACCAGGTTGGCCTGTACTGCCTGGCACTCGTCCCGGCCAACACCCTCCCGAAGACGCCCCTGGGAGGCATACACATCTGTGAGACCAAGCAGAACTTCCTGGACGGCAACCTGCACCCCTGCAACATCCTCATGTGCCCGCACACCTGCGTCACAAACATGCCCAAGCCGCGTCAGAAACAGCCCGGTAGGCCTCCGCTCTCCGGAAGCAGGCTGACAGTGTTCTGTGACCCTGTACTGATTGATTGCTTCAAGCTCGTTGCAGGAAAAAATTATAGTTTGACTCAATGACACCATGGATGAATTAGTTTGTTTTTATTCATTTGTTTAGCTTTTCATGTCGTAGGTAACATGCTATACCAATATGATTTACTTTTACTCACTATTAAAAGTGTGTATAACTGACTCTACTCTTAATTGTCTATGTAGTGGGCGTAGGTCCAGCTTCCATCATGGTTGGTAACCTGGTGGCGGGGAAGAGGATCGCCCAGGCTGCAGGCAGAGAGCTGGGGGTTGTTGAGGACCAGGATCTGATCAGAAAGGTACTGGCACACAGACCCCAAGCTACACTTTTAACCACACTGACCACAGAAAATTAACACGGCTCCATAGATTGGATATGGCATCTCTAAGCACGGTGATGCAATGGTTGGTATTACCTTCATTGGCTCTATCTGATCTAAGGGATCCTGTATCTGTGACAGCAACATTGACACCTGGACGGTGTGACAAGATACATTGTAGTCAAGTCAAGTCAAGTTTATTTATATAGCCCTTAATCACTTTGTAGTCTCAAAGGGCTTCACAAGCCCACAATCACAAAGAATTGACCTTAACCCGCCATCGGACAAGAAAAAATTCCCACAAAAACCTTAATTATTATTAAATGTATTGTTTTTATTCCATTTATTCATCAGTTTTTCTCTATGACCGTCATGCAGAAATGAAAAACTGATAAATATGCTGATGGAAATATACAAGGTTTGGCTCCCTGGTTAAAGCTCTCAGGGATAACGGCTGCTGATTTCTCATCCTAAAACGCTGATTCTGTGATTGTTCTGCCTTTATCCTCCTCGGGTCGCCTATAGCTTTGTACGTGGCCCACCATGATGGTAAGGCTCTAGTTTGGCCCCAGCTGCTTCTGCTTCTGCTGTTTCTGTGAATCAGGTGTGCGTTGTGTAACTGTGAGAGTGAAACGGTCCGGCTTGGCCTGAACCACGGGGATCACACCGACCGGGCTGGTTCCTTCATGAGCAGGGCTCCACACACTTAATGTCAGCAAGGCCTGTCAAGATGGCTGCGTTACGCAGATCTGTGTGCAAGATTTCAGACTTTAGGTAGTTTAATTATTATGTATACAAATGTTTTAAAGATTAGTATAATTTCTGTTTATTCGTGGAGACGAGTTCAACGTGGATGAAAACAGAACCATCATCTTTAAGAAACCAGAAACCACAACCCACACTGAGCAAATGAAGCCTCAGAGTGAGATACTGTATGTCATGTTGTAGACATGGATGAAAAGGTAAAGGAAGATGTCAAACCATGTCCCATGACAGAACCATCACCTTTAATATTTCTTAAGAGTTTAATGCCCAGTGAACAAGGATTCCATTACATGGAAATTGCCCTTGCAGAGGTTATTGTGGAGAGACTGAAGTCTCTTATGAAGGAACTGTATTTGATGAGGGAATGCACGGATGCTGAGAGCCTAAAAAAAGCAGAAAGCAAACGAGGGCCTGGAAGCTAGGATTGACCAGCACATCTATGAGTTGGATCTGATGAGGACTGATGGAGACTCATGGAAGATACAGACAGGAGGAGGAGAGGATGAGAGTGGAGGACACGACTGGCATTGTGTGCACCTTTTGCCTGCTGTGTTAAATAGCTGTGTGTGCTGTGATGCTTCCATGCCCAGCATGGCTTGATCAGTGGTCAGAGCAGCCGGTCTGCATGATGTGCCCATAATGTGCCCCAGATCCACTCTCTACCAGAGCTCAGCCTCCCTGGTCCAGAGAGTGGATGGCACGAATGGGGAAGTCAATCAGCAATATTAAGATGTCTGGAGATGTGGTATTGCTAAATATTGTGTGTGTGTGTGTGTGTCTACAGAGTTGGCCTCTGTCTTTTAAGGCCTCCCTTCCTGTCATGTACTTGTCTCCTGGGTCCTAGTTCCTGTGTCGCGCACTGCCTAGTTTCTGAGCACTTTGATGTTTGACTGTCTGTCCTTCCTGTGGATTGTTGTCTTGTCACTATATCCAGGCCAAGTGATATGAACATACTGGCAGTCGGGGCAATAACGCGTTCATGTGGATTATTCGATTTTTACGATATCCAATGGAATTTTCCCTCAAAACTCCCCCAAAGATTTATCTAGACAGAAGGAGTGTGTGTTATCGGTATAGAATAGAGTGTGTGTTATCAGGTGCTAAAAGGCTCATGTTTGAGGGTGGATTCACTCTCACCACCAGGCGTAGATCCTTCCAGCGCTCATGAGCTGTGTGATACACATGATAAGATATGTGAGACACAATTGTTGATTTCCCAAATTCCCAGCTAGAGGTCAAAAGGGTCATCGGATATCTTTTATGTACATTACCTTTAAAATGACTTTGCATTCTATTGCAAGTCTACTGGGTTGGGCCGGGCACTTGGTCGATGGATATCTGAAACGCAGCTCGTTAAGTTCAGGTGCTGATTCGCTTGTCTCTCTGTCCTTTCTCAGCACCAGTTCTTATCTGAAGCCCTGCAGTGGAGAGCCCAAACCGACCCGGACCATGTTCTGTACGTGCTGCTCAACGCCAAGGTACAACACACACACACACATGCACACGTACCGACACCCAATCAGTAATGAAGAACTGATGCGTTAAACACTTAGACAGATACAGAAAGGAAATCGGGTCTTATTCACCTTCGTAACTTTACACGATACATTTCCTCGCGTCGCGTTTCAGCTGTACGTTCTCTACTTGTCCTCCAGGGGGTAGCGGTGTGCACAGCCACGTGTGTCCAGCTTCACAAGAGAGCAGAGAAGATCACTGCTGTCCTGATGGAGAGAGGAAGCCTTAACACGGGAGACAACGTGGTGCTGCTCTATCCCCCAGGTGAGCCGTCTGGACACACACGCCAGACACACTACACACATCTCTGTTGTAGCTGATACTGTTGCCTTTATTCGTCCATTGTTTTAAATGATCCGTATTTTCATTAGTGAAATGCTCAGCCTCTGACCGTCTCTTCGTCTCTTTCTCGTACGTGTCTAGGTATCGACCTGATAGCTGCCTTCTATGGCTGTCTCTATGCCGGGGTTATCCCTGTGACCGTGAGACCGCCCCACCCACAGAACCTGGCTGCTACCCTCCCCACTGTCCGCATGATCATAGACGTGAGTGACTTGACCTCACCAGGACACCGTACCCATAGTGCATAGTGAACACAAGGTTGCTAGGGAACCAATCTTCACGCAGATGATGTGATTCTTCCATAGCCGTTACGTTATTCAATAGGTTGCACGAGCGAAGGATTAAGTAAAGCATTTGAGTACTTCTTTCATCGCTGACTAAAGCTGTCTACATATACTGTACGTGTTTTACAGGTGAGCAAAGCAGCTTGCATCCTCACCACTCAGCCCCTTATGAGGATCCTCAGGTCCAGGGAGGCGGCTGCCAGCGTCAACATCAAGACTTGGCCCACTATCATCGATACAGGTACTAAACACTATTGAACCAGTAAGGTTGTGCTTTACTGGGAATTTAGGAGAGCCAAGAGGCATTTTGGGTACAATGGGAACTGAGTGATCTAAACTCACAGCAAAGCACGGATTCAAGCATCTTATTTCTTCTATAAAACGCTGTGCACACCATTTATAATTTACAACCATTTACATTAAGACGAAGTAAATATTCGATAAACCACTTTCTTTACTCAATAATTAAATAATAACAATTAAATGTTGTTACTCCTCCAAGCAATATAACTCTAGCAGTACATTTTGGTTGGCTCGTTAACCTTTAAATGAACAGTTATGCAGTAACAGGTGAGCGTTTATGGCTATGAACAGTACTCAGCAAATCAGAACTGAGGACCGGAGCTATTTTAGAACTAGAGTCCTACATATGATCCCGCCTCTGTCTGTCTGTCAGAATAAAAATGTAGATGTCCCATTCCGACTAACCAACAGCCACCAACCAATGCTTGTACAATTTGTGGCTGGTACTTTAAGTTATTCTGCTTAAACCTCTGTTGCAGAGTCTTTGACAGGTAACCAACCCCTGTCTAGATAATCTTCTCTTTTCTAAACTTACAAATTTGCTGAGCACACAGTGGAAGCCGGTTATTACATTTTTTTCACCCACTATCCAGCTGTGACCAGTGGATTAAAGTGGATTAAATTAAAGACGGTTTCCTGCCCTGCTTTTAATTGTCTCCCTCTTCCTGCTCCATCCAGATGACCTACCCAGGAAGCGGCCTCCTCAGATCTACAAGCCTCCCACAGCTGAGATGCTGGCCTACCTGGACTTCAGCGTGTCTACCACGGGCATGCTGACCGGAGTCAAGGTGTTTACATGTTTAACTCACTCTGTGTTGTGCTTTCTTTCACCTGAAGCTTTAGTCCAGGATGTTGTCAGAACTACAAGAAGCAATGGAAAAAGACCGTGTCTGAAAACACGATCATCCTGAAATACTTTAAGTATTAGATCACTATATAGTTTATGCACGTGATGGTTTGGTTTGAATCTAGTAGTGTAGAACTAGGCTTTCTGAATTGTTCTGGAGCAATAGAGAGGTTGCATGCTTGTCTTAAAGACCCTGTGACAGTCCATCATGGATGCATGCCTTCCAGTTTACCTTTGTCCATCCAGTTTTTAACCCTACACCTCACCCCAGTAGACCACCACCCCATAGTAACACACGACACATCCTGCACAGGAACCAGTGGCTAACCGATTTGGTTTGCATCTTTTGTCAGATGTCCCATGCAGCAGTCAGTACTCTGTGTCGCTCCATTAAGCTGCAGTGTGAGCTCTACTCCTCTCGCCAAATAGCCATCTGCCTGGACCCATACTGCGGCCTTGGCTTTGTCCTGTGGTGCCTCTCCAGGTAACACACACACACGCACAAATAGCCATCTGCCTGAACCTGTCCTGTGGTGCCTCTCACACACACACACACACACACACACACAGACAAACAAACAAACTGCCGATTTCATTTCATATTACATGGTGTTCGTACATATTGAGTTGTCGCCATAGCATGTGTGTTTTTTGGTCCAGTGTTTACTCAGGTCACCAGTCCATCCTTATCCCTCCCCTGGAGCTGGAGAGCTCTCTGCCCGTGTGGCTGAGCACGCTCAGTCAGTACAAGATCAGAGACACCTTCTGTTCCTATTCCGTCATGGAGCTCTGCACCAAGGGCCTGGGCACCCAGACAGAGTTCCTCAAGGTGAGGATCGCCCGTTTAACACACGCAGACACGGGCTCACACAGGCTGCCACGTCTGGTTAACGTCTTCAGATGACAGCTGCTTCGTCTGTGTAATAATAGGAACGTGTAATAATGTTTTATTACAACAGCGTGGGAAATGATAAGTTGTTGAATAGACTAATGCTAACTATTGCTATTGCTAATGCTACTCATACATCCTCTGGATGTATAGAGGTTTGACTCCCAATGGGACCCTCCCATGCTAAAAATATATGCGCTCAAGATACTATAAAAAGCGTCCACTAAATATTGGCCATGCTCAGTAAACACTGTTAGATTTAGTTTTGATGTGTGAACATGTGCGAATGTTTTGCAGGCACGGGGTCTGAATCTGTCTTGTGTGCGGAGCTGCGTGGTGATAGCAGAAGAGCGGCCTCGCCTGGCTCTCACCCAGTCCTTCTCCAAGCTGTTCAAAGATCTGGGTCTGTCGTCCCGGGCTGTCAGCACCGCCTTTGGCTCCAGGGTCAACTTGGCCCTCTGCCTGCAGGTTGGCTCCACTACCACACATATTTCACTCATCATTTCATTCATCCGACAAGATATAGAGAGACACACACACACACACACACACACACACACGGCCACACACATGGCCCATATAAATAGCTACACATGTCTTTCCTGTGTCTAATGTACCCCATTGTAGACCAGGGTTATAATAGTCTTGATCGACATCATTTTTTATTCATTTTTCATCGTTTTTCTACACAACTGACCCTTCGCTAAACCCCTGCTCCAAGCGGTGATAGTCCAATCATAGCTTAGCAACTGTTACTAGGCAATGGACTTCCGTCAAGCTTTGTATTCTGAACTAGTTGATCGTCACTCGTCTCATATCCTTCTCTGTCACCGTCGCCAGGGAACTGCTGGACCAGACCCTTCCACTGTCTATGTTGACATGAAGTCTCTACGCCATGACAGGTGAGACTGGACACGCTGGCGACCAGCGCAGGGGCAGTGACGGCGGTCAGCCGCTGAGACCTGAGACTGTGGGTTAGTGAGACTGAAAGGAATCACTGACAGGGACGTCTGTTGTCTGTCTCTTTTTCAGGGTAAGGCTGGTGGAACGAGGAGCGCCACAGAGTCTTCCACTCATGGAGTCAGGAACTGTAAGTATCGATTGTTGATCGATTCTTCTTGGTTGTTTTGGCCACATTGTAGATTCAGAAAGGGTGTAGAGGTGGGTGAGTTGCCTCAAGATGAACTGTCCTCGTATGTCCCTGTAGATTCTACCAGGAGTGAGGGTGATCATAGTCAACCCAGAGACCAGAGGCCCTCTCGGAGATTCACATCTTGGGGAGGTGAGTGGGCAGAGAAGGTCTTCATGTGACATTGATATGAGGAACTGTCGTCCTTTTCCTTTCCTCCTCTGATTTCTGTACATGTAATGTAATTGATAAAGAAGTCAAAACAGCAGTATTACCTGTCGTAAGCTCATGACATGTGTGGGATGTGGGAGATCCGTGAGGTCGTGTAGAGAGGTTCTACATTTCCAAAATGTGTGTCGTAGAATACATTTTTAATATATTCTATTTATAAAATATTTTTTTCTTACATCAGCATTAAGATTGGTTGCCTAGAAACCTCAAGTTCACTGTGGAATTTGTGTTCCTCCGGATACGATCTCATGAATGTTACGATGAATGTCTTTTTTCACTGAGCTTTGTAAACAAACACAAGTGTGTAGTTGCCGGGGTACCACTAGGATAATATCTTGCCACAATCACAATATCGTCTGTAGCTGCTTTAAATCACATTAATCTGTAGTTTTATCTGGGATTTTGTTTATTCTGCTCTGAAATTAAAACTAATTTGCTCAGATTTCACAATCACACAAGGACATTGTTTGATTTGACACACTGCAGACCTCACCCATTCTCCATCCCTCTGTGTGTTTGTCTGGGTCCAGATCTGGGTGAACAGCCCCCACAGCGCGAGCGGCTACTACACCATCTACGGAGAGGAGAGCCTGCAGGCGGACCACTTCAACACCAGACTCAGCTTCGGGGAGCCCCACACCCTGTGGGCAAGGACCGGCTACCTGGGCTTCGTGAAGAGGACCGAGCTACTAGACGCCAGCGGAGGTGAGCAGCTGGCTAACTCGCAAAACTGGGCACTGCTGTGTGTCTACAATGTTAGGGTTGTCTGCTTCAAATCAGAGTAACATCAAGAGTTAGACAAGTGATTTGTTTTGGGGTTCGGGATTTGCGTCTGCATCTACAAATGATCAAATATTTCTCCCCGCCTCTGCTGTCACTCCTCCAGATCGTCACGACGCGCTGTTTGTCGTGGGGTCCCTGGACGAGACACTAGAGCTGAGGGGGTTGCGTTACCACCCCATCGATATCGAGACCTCCGTGTCCCGGGCCCACCGCAGCATCGCAGAGAGGTGAGAGGTCATTTAACAGCAGCAGCACAGAAAAAGAAAGTTGAATTCTTAACACGCGTCTGTGCTATAAACATCTCTCTCCGCTACGCAGCGCTGTGTTTACATGGACCAACCTGTTGGTGGTGGTGGCTGAGCTGAGCGGTTCGGAGCAGGAGGCCTTGGACCTGGTGCCGCTGGTCACCAACGTGGTGCTGGAGGAGCACCACCTCATCGTGGGGGTGGTGGTCATTGTGGACCCCGGGGTCATCCCCATCAACTCCAGAGGAGAGAAGCAGAGGATGCACCTGCGAGACTCCTTCCTGGCGGACCAACTGGATCCCATCTACGTGGCCTACAATATGTGAACACCCCTTCCCCGACCCCCCCCCC
>OMKK01048623.1:1866-12558 GCA_900302305.1 Polymixia japonica
TACGAGTATATGTGTAGCCCTCGGTGTCTGTATAAGAGAGAGCTGTGTTTTTGTGGATACATATGTGGCCTCAGCGTGTGCTGTGCTGGGTCACCAGCCTAGAGCAGCAGGGCTTCTAGTGCTAAACGGCCCCTAACTGGACTCCACAAACTACAACATCTGCTGCAGCACTGTCCTAACAACACATAATAACACCGGCTGTTATTACGTCCACTTTATCCTTTATGACACACTACCTGGTCCCCATGGCAACCCTTCCATCTCAACAATAATTGACAGCAATCAAAAGACGTTTGCTATGGCAACAACGACCACAGACCATGGATAGCTTGGTATTTCCATGGCTGGAGCTTTTTAAATGTTATCTGGCTCCTGCTATCAGGCCAGAGGGGAGACAATATAGGCCACATATGAATAGTGATGCAGCGACCGAGGTCTAACATTTATTATTGGATTCATTGCTTTTCCGATACCAGTCCAATCTCAGTCATATTTAAGAGACTCGTAGCTTGTCACACTGCAGAAAATATCCATCTCAACAAGTCCTCTAGTCTCAAGTCAAGTTTATTTATATAGCCCTTTATCACATCACAGTCTGAAAGGGCTGTACAAACTCACAATTACCAAGAATTAAACAACATCCCCTGACCTTAACCCTCAGTCAGACAAGAAAAAACTCCCAGAATAAACCTTGGTTAGGAAAAAAAAAGCATCTTTGGAAGGCATGCAATGGAGGGATCCCCTTCCAGGATGGTCAGGTGTGCAAAAGGTGCCAAACGGGCAGTTTGGAATCACATTACAAGTTCTAAATGGAATGGTGACAAATATACAATTGGACTAATGAAGCAGTAATAAAAGACTAACAAAGTGAGAATCTCTCTAGTACGGTCCCACTCATTGCTCCAACAATTGTCTTGAAGCCACGGCACACAGGCACACCTCCCTAGGGAGGAAGACACAGAAACCCACTCATAGGTACAGTAGACATTCATTCATCCAAGCACAGAAGGAGACATGGTACACAACATTAGACACAATAAGAGGAAACAATGTAAACAGTAAGGGCTATAAGAAGATCTAACTAGGGAGACTAGCCTCACTTACACTACACTTGCCAAAGCAGGATACCCAAGTTGGCGCCAACCAGATAATGTGATGTATCTGCAATCAGCTCATACTAAATCTGCGGGGATGTGTGAAGCAGGAGGGCAGGGCAGCCCTTTTTTTTAATATACATTTCATGACGTAGAGTAGTACCAAAGCGGTCGACTTTCTGTCACCATGGGCCTTGCAAGGCTCAGGCTGGTTTAAAACAGCAGATGGCATGTTGAGCCATCCATTTTCAACCCATGAAATGCCAATTTTTATAAATTTGGTGTCAATGTCAATATTTAACGCCAGCATTGATGTGTTTTTATCGTAGTACAGTCATATTAGTAATTTAGTTTACAGCTCAAAAAACACGTTTAAGTGTACAGTACCTCAGATGCCTTTGGCTAGCTGGTCCGATAACCTGTATCTCTGTTTTGGACATCCAATTTTCAATTGCGGAAAGACACTGCTCCAAATTTACAAATGTAATGTTTAATAGGTGAATACAGTTGGGTGTCATCTGCATAGCAGTTAAATTTGATGTCATTCTGAGGTGAAGTTCTGATGAATTTCTGAGGTCATATTGTTGTGGAGAACGTGATGCATTCTCTCAGAGAGGTAAGATCTAAACCAGTGGTAATCACTAATTTTTACTAAAATAACAATAGAAAGCAACAAATTAATGATATTAAGCATTGTAGGTCTGAAAGCTGGAAAAACTTATCTTACAAATTTGTCAGGAAGCGGGTCAAGCAGGCAAGTAGAGGGTTTTGAGGTGTGTATTAACTTAGAGAGATTATGTAGAGAAACTATGGCAAGCCTCGGAAACACAAGTGCAGCCTGAGAGGCACCATTTGAACTGATCACCAAGGGACCAGAATGTTGACTGGAGAGTAAACTATTAATATAATCTCTAATTAAGTCAATCTTATGAGTGAAGAACTCCATAAAGTTGTTGGCCGTGAGTTAAGGGCCAATTGGAGAGGGCTGTTTTTGGGTGAACTTAGCTACTGTGCTAAATTGAAACTTTGGGTTGTTTTTATTAAGATTGATTAGCCCAGAGAAGCTTGCTTATAATTATTTAAGCTATCGTTCCATGCAAGATGGAACACTTCAAGTTTAGTTGAATGCCATTTACACTCTAATTTTACAAGCCTACTTGAGCGCACAAGTAGAATCATATTCGTATTTGTAATGTAGTCTCATATTGAGTCCTAAAATCTTAAAGTGTAAGTTCACTTTCTAACACTTCTGGACTCATTTTCACACCTGGGCTTTTGTATGCACCCCAGTTTTTACGTTGCTTGCTTCATTAGATATACACTGCAAAAATGAATTCTTAATAAGATGAGAAATACATTTTCATACCAGGCACTGTGCATGTATGAGTATGTAGCTTGCTTCAAGCAAATTGGTCCTTAACTAGTCACTAAAATAAACTATACCAGAAGTATAAAGCTGTTTGATCAACACCATCAACCCTGAGGATATTATGATTTCTTGTTTTAAGCATCTCATCTTTTTAATTTTATTCTCATTTTAAGAATCGAGTCGATAACCAAATGTAATTCAGTGTTTTTAATGCAAATCTCATATAGACACACACAGCAGCATCAACTCCACATTTACACATCTCACAACTCATACCACATAACATAAATTAAGTGTTATTTGTAAAGTGAATGTAATAAAATAATTTTATTGGAGAAAATAAAAATGAAATACCCCAATTTGCTTATGATTCAGAGTTGATTCTTCTGTCTGTAAACGAAGCCTTCAGAAAGGATGGGACTCTACTGAATAGTCCTAGAGTGAAGTCTGAATATCCTTGAAAAACTGGCGGAAAGGATTTACCAGTATACCGCGTACCCAACAGCTCTACAGATGCTAGCTGTTGCTGAGGCGTTAATTCAGCGACATCCTTGCTTGAAGGAGCCAGGCTCTTTCTCTGGACTGTATGGACGTCACACACGATTAAAGTATAAGATGGGAAACTATAGAACCAAACTGAGAAGCGTTGGATGTCCAGAACTGGATGTTAAATTCTGTCAAGAACAAGCGCTGCAAGAATCTGCTGCTAAAGCAGTTAAGAAACCTCGTAAATCAGAAGGTAATTACCTCCCACCACTCCCAGCCGGAGAATCCTTGCAGATGCCGGAAAAGCAACGGGTGGATCTCCTCAGCGAGCTCGAGAAAAGAGACAATTGTAGGTCCATAAAGGAAATAATGGCCAAGACCTTTTCCTATCGGAGGAAAGAGATATTGGAAGAAAGCCCTGCCATAGCAGACCTGGAACAAAGTTGACCTGCTTTGTTTGAAGCCGGTCAGGTATTTATATTTTTTGCACAGATGTTTTCTACAGTGTGTTTCTTTTATTCGTCTTTTCCATCAAACTGCAATTTCTGTTGAATCTACCTTTACGTAAAATGTATGGCAATATAATTCCTCTTCTTTTTGTCTTTTCAGTCTACAGTTGTATGTATTTACATAAAGCCATAGCTTCCAGTGAACAAAGCAAATGAAGTTACTGTTGGGCTTTTGTAGAATAAGTGACTAACTTTTTTCGCTAACTTTTGTTTTCAAGGTCAAACAAGAATTCAAGAGAATAACATAACAACCGTCGACCTGGAAACGACGTTTGCGGCCGATCTGGACGTAACACAGAAAGAGTTCTGCAGTTGTTCCGAGCCAAGGGAGGTGCTGCTGGGCAGAAGATGTCTGTGCTTTGGCAGATGCTGAATCAGGTGTGTACATAAGTTCATGTCAGAACATCTTCCTTTGTAGCAGAGTAGAAAGATAAAGGATACATTTTTAATCTTTTGTTTTGTTGTTTATTCACAGTTGGTTACATGTTACCGAACAGGGAACTAACTTGCATGAGAGGACACCTATACTATACAAGTCAGATGTTTTCAGTGTACAACCCTCTTTACCTACTATCAATACGTAGAATATAATTTAATATAATTAACAGTAAGAGCACAAACAATACTGCCCCTTTAAGATTTTTACCTCCAGCAAGGAGGTTAGGATTTCGCCTCCGTTTGTCTGCTCTTTGGCAGGATAACTCAAAAAGATCTGAACGGATTTGCAGGAAACTTTGTGGACAGCTTGGTCATGGGCCAAGGAAGAAATATTTAACTTTTGGGGCCAGTCGGCATCAAGGGGGCGTGGTAATGGGCATATCTTAGCACAAAAATGGGTGTAACTTCCAAATGCATCATGACACCTGGGCTGCGTTCAGTCTGCCCTTGACGATACGTAACATTTGCTTCAACAAAATGGTAATACATTAGAGGACTAATTGATTAACAGTGCAAACTGAATGTGTTCTTCAGTTTTCCAATAGTCTTGAAATGCGTCACTCACTGTCAAACATCGCCATCTAATGGAAGCTAACAGCGCTGACGATCGTTAATTTATGATAGGTGTGGCCTATCGCAAAAAGGCACATGACATGACCTCACAAAACATTGAGGAAAGGTTAGTCATGGGGCTAGGGAGAAATGGGCGTGGTCTATCCAGGCCACACCCACCTCAGGTTCTCCGAATGTCTCTGAAGAGGGGGACTGGTGGGTTGTCATCTGATTGGAGTTGGAGGATTGACTTGCCAGTCAATCTCGCCCATATTTGGTTTAGCCGCCACCTTGGCAGAGGTCTGCGCTCTACCTTCTTGTTTGCTTTTTTTTTTCTTGACATAATGA
The DNA here is from genome assembly GCA_900302305.1 of Polymixia japonica. Lineage (NCBI taxonomy): Eukaryota > Metazoa > Chordata > Actinopteri > Polymixiiformes > Polymixiidae > Polymixia > Polymixia japonica. The sequence continues at coordinate 6,663 of OMKK01048623.1, forward strand.
CACAATTGAGAAGCGGCGGGACGTGGTGATCCGTCGTTTGATGGTGTACCTCTCAGAAAATGTGGAGGATCTCATCAGGGATTATGAGGTGAGGCTGATTAATTATACATAACAGCCGTGATGCTATCAAAAGGGGATATTTCAATAAAATTTTAACTTCTCTGGTGAGTGGAGGAATGGCAGCCATTCCAGGCCATCCACACACTACTAAGATTAGAAAACTTTGTACCAGTTATTGAATTGCAGAATTCATTAGGGCTACAACAACTAACCGATAAAATAAAAACAAAATTGATTATAAAATTAGACGACGACGAGTTTCATTATCGATTAGTTAGGTAAGTTATGAAGCGCACGCCGTGGCACAGAGCAGGCTACGTGAAAAATGGCGGAGGTTACTGCAGAGAAAAGAGTACGACCCAAGTCGTCATATGGGAGCACTTCACATTAAAGTCTTCAAAGAAGACTGTTAGCTGCATAATTGATCTCCATTTAAGGTTTCAAATGCTTGGACAGCGCCGTCACCGTCACGCTGCAGACAGCTCTCGGTCAGGGAGGGAGAGGGGGAGAGAGGTGGTATAGAGAGAGCGTTGAAGGTCAAGGGAGGTCAGTGAAATCACATCTAACAAAATAACATGGAACCGAATGCACTTCCCCTTTCTTTTAGGTAGGCCTACATGTAGGCTACATGGTTATTTGAGCCAATCATCATTCTCTTTGCTTGTGCGAGCCCAGTAGTTGCTTGCTATACGGGAAGTGCAAAATTTGAAATCACCTTTTAGAACAATTTTGACATCGACATTATGACATTCCCCTCTGAGCAATAATAAGGATTAATTTACAGAATAATGAATTGTGAATAAAACAGAGAATGCAGTAGTCTGTTGTTAAATCACTGCATTTCCTTTCTTAATTATTAGGTTACCCATGAAGACTTGATCCAGGAGGACCTTTTTGTGCCTGTTCTGAGGATTGTAACCACACATGGCCGTGCAGCTGATGACCCTCCAGAGACAGGAACTGTACTTGAAGGTGTGCCATGCTTCTCGGCTTTATACATTGTGTGAACTTGAGCTATGCCAAACAACTAAAGTACACATTTGAAGTTTTTTGAAAAACTTCTGTTGGAGGTTCATTTACAAAGGTTCATTCTCTAAAGAACAAACTGCTGAGCTAGACTTTGCCTAAAACAGGGGTTAATGCAGAGATTAAATTGCACACATTTTGAGAATGCAGCACTAAAAGGTTATATCAGAACAAATGCTGAGTAAGATTGTTAGTGTTTATTTGTTGTATAACAAAACATGTTTCTTGCCCTGCTTGGTTCATTAAGTCACTCATTTATGTTGGAAATGTTAGCCTACTAGAAGTCAGGTTACTCAATTCTTCTGTTCTTTATGAGACAAACAACTCTCAAATTGTGTTAAACTGGAGTGTGAATAAACAGAGTAGCTGTGTTTGGAGTGCTTAGAATAACATTCTTGTATTTTCTTTTCATTTAATCTTTTGAAAGTATGTTTTACAAAATGTGTTTAAGTACTCCAATACTTTCGAAGCCTTTCACACTGACCCTCTTTCAAACCAAGTCAGACTCTGCTGCGGCCGCCATGATTTTTTAAAGCTGTAGCGTTGACTGGAGCCGACCAATAGACCAATAGCCAGATTGACGTCACGCAATCCTGTCATTCAACAGTCGAAATCACAACACCGACATATTGGCAGTAAAGCGGGAGTATTGCTTCATTCAATTCTATTAATTTACACACAGTGATGATGTAGTTAACTCTTGGTGAAATAGCTAACGCTACATACAAGTTAGCATGCTGATTACATTACACTGCCCGTTGCTTATGCTAACGTTAACTAAGATTAAGTGGCAGTTACCCTTCCAGTGACGACAAAGCAATTTTTAGTCGGTACGCTCCAAAGATGAATATTCATCACAAATCCAGAGTTCGTCCATTTGTACCCTCCAGGCTTTTGTAGACTCTCCAGAGTAGGACAAGGGAAAGTTGATCAGGTAATTGTAGATGTCTGGATTAGGGCTGAACAATTTTGGTTAAAGTATCTAATTGCGATTTTTATGACAGTTATTTCAATTAATAAATTAATAGATTTAAAACATGTGATGGAGCATTACCACGTACACTCGTCATATAGCTGCCTACCTATGATTTATGATGTTTGAAGTACCCACTGCTTCAGTCCTCAGTGATTCACATTACTGTTGTGGTTTTGACAGATGGAGCTTTTGAAAATTTGTCAGGATTCAGTATTTAAATCATAATCCCTTCTCCATTTGTAATAGAACCATATCAAACTGCATCAATCAATGAATCAGTCAGTCAGTCAGTCAGTCAAGCAAGCAATCTTTATTTTTAGAGCACATTTCATATACAAAAAATAGAAACACGGGCGACAGAATTAGACCTTGGGTTTCACGTGTTTGTTGTTGGCGGCCGTTTACAGTCGCTTTGGGCCAAACCGCAATTTCGATTTGAAATTGATGAATCGTTCAGCCCTAGTCTGGATCCTGCAGGTCTGGCATGTTGTCTGTTCCAGCTGTTTCACTACTCATGAAAAGCACCCGATGTAATGTTTAATCTATCAAGTTTTGCAATACAGTATTCAATGTCCTTGTAATTAAAGTACATAATAAACTCTGACGGCTTGAAATCGACGCTGGCGCCATTAATTTTTGCTCACGCTTTTCCTGCCAACATGGTGCTGTAAATAAAACGATTCACATGACGTCCGGAGCTCTGTGACTGGAGCCAAAAACGAACATTGTCATGCAAGCAGCAATTACGTAGTGATATTGAAAAAAAACATTTGTTGCAATGAATTGAAGCATTTTAGAAATCAAAAAGGTAAATTCATAAAAATAAAAGCGTGTTTTCTATAAATGCCCAGCCAGGCACTTAAAACGAGTGTGTATTTGGAACTGAAAGACATTCAAGTTTTGCAGAGTGTTTGCGGGCTGGGATTGACTTAATTAAATGCAGAGTGGGTTGTGAAAGTAAGCTAGCATGAAACATTAAGATTTATCATTTATTCATTTTGCATTTGTCTCTGGTATTACTTTTCTCTTCCATATTTGATGTTTGTTAATTATTATGTATTTGATATTTGTTAAATCATTGATGCATTATTACAGTTAAGTCAAGATCACTTCCTGAAGCCTTTTGTGCCTTTTGTCTTTACAGGCAATTTCCACAACAGGGTTTTACACAAATCTAGTGTATATGCACTCCTTTATGCTTATTTAACTTCTATTCATTAGATAATTTTCTAGATGCGCTTATGAAATATCTGTGACAGTCACTGCACGACATAGTGACTCTGTTACTGGGGAAGGGAGTCTAAGTATAGACCCTTCATCTTCTGCCGCTCCATCACTGCCTGCAGCAGGTGAGTTTAGTCAAGTTGGTTTGTTTATTGTCAAATTAAGTTGAGTTATTATTATTGCAAATCACAGTTGCATACTTATTGGTACAGTATTTAATGAAGTGTCAGTGGTGTATTCTAGTTTATTGTAGTGGGCATACTGTGATGACTCCTACCACAGGGAGGCTTGGCGTTCATTTGGGGTCACGATGTTTCATGATGTTAAGCTTTGGGTAATGTTGATAGATATGATGTCATATGACACTGTAGCTATGATGCTGATTAATTTATGATACTGATTAATTTATGTTACACAGCTGACTGCCTTCAATCTAAACAACTGCTGATATTAGCTTAAACCGTTCTTAAACTGTGTTAGCGGGGCTTTCCACAAGGATATGGAGGAGCCAGTCAGTGGGAAACAGTAGCCAGCCAGGGGTTCCCAGCATGTCCCCCTGGAGAGACATTTTGGCTGTAAACGCCCATATTTGGTGGCCTCTGGCACTTTCTAATGTCACTATTCCATCATATACACTGGTCTTAATTGCCTACCCGATTGTAAACATGTAGTGAGTTATTGTAAAGGAGAATTAGGCTTCTTGTAGCGTTTTAGCCCACATAGTGTGTAAATAGCTATTAATATTTAAAACCACACCTATTCCTGACTGATCAGAACTTTTGTAATTAAGAATCATTAGACCTGGTTTATTTATTGACACCTTCACTGTAAGGTTTATCAAGACATGCCACAATGATGGTTAATGTATTGTTTTACTAGAAACATTAATGTACTCTTCCATGGATAAATATGTGGAAAAACATATAATATGTCATATACATACATTTAATAAAATAAGCTACACTAAACTAGCTAGCTAAGCTAGCTGCACCTGCTCAGGATATGATGGTATTACACCACTGCCCCCCCGTGACACCTCCCCTAAAACAACCAATCACAGTACAGTATATTGTAGGAGCCAATGACACTCCTTTGCGGTTCTGTCCCGTAACATGGGACTGTTTCATGCCTCACACACACAGGTGATCCAGTTCCTGAAATGGGCAGTGCCTGACCTTTGAACCTGCGGTTCTTCATCTGCTGGCTGAGTTTTTTCCCTGATTGCTCTGGGTCCTCAAGAAAGAGATGGATTCACTTCTCTGGCTTTTCCTGCAGAGTTATTACCTCTGCATCCACGCACGCAGATTACATCTGTTCAACCTCTGACACACACAGAAACACATTTGCTGCACTCCCTACATCACAACACTATTTAATTCTACAATATCCCTCCCTGCCCCCCATCCACACACACTCAATTTTACACTCCCCTCTATCTTTCATACGCACACGCACGCACACACACACACACACACACACGCACACCTGCTATTTATCCAACATGCTCAGAGTCACACTCACACCAAACGATCATTGCGCACATATGTCCCCTACACTTGGAATGGTGCAAAGCAATGAGGCTGAAAATGTGGTCATGTACATTGTAACTCTCTTGTGTCAGTGGCAAGACTTGGGCATATTTCACAAAGGCAATGACTTAACAGCAGAAGAGTGGAGATAACCACATGAGCCATAACCACTGCGAGACTCAAGGGAAACAACAGTTATCATGTGATTTTTTTCCTGTTTAAAAAGGCCAGGGGACCACTAAGACAAAAATATAAATATAATATAAAAAATAATAATATAAAATAATAAAAAAATATATCCTGTCTTCAACATTCAGTGTTGCTTCTGAGACTTTAGAACACAGACTTTCTAATCTGAGGTTAGAACACAGACTTTAGAACACAGACTTTCTAATCTGAGGTTAGAACACAGACTTTAGAACACAGACTTTCTAATCTGAGGTTAGAACACAGACTTTAGAACACAGACTTTCTAATCTGAGGTTAGAACACAGACTTTAGAACACAGACTTTCTAATCTGAGGTTAGAACACAGACTTTAGAACACATTTTTTTTTGCAGCTTTGATCACCAGTCAAGATGGCAGCCATGTTTGATAATACCACAAGTCTCAGACCGCCGCACCCTACCTGTCCTAGTAATTACTACTACTGGCAGCTCAATACTCACTGGGGGAAATGGATGGTTATTAAACTTCACCTCGTCCCTTTGGTACCTTTGATTCAGTTATGGGTGAAAGGCAAAGGGGTGCATGTGTGTGTCACGGGGATTGAGGGCGGCTCAGGAGGTAGAGCGGGTCGTCCAGTAATCGCCTAGTAAGGCCTTTCTCGCTCACGGATCGTGTTTGTAGCAGGATGCACATGCGCAGGTTTGAACCCCTCCAAAGCCCCTCTCCGACTCCTCAGCCCCCCCTGGTTAGTGGCCGCTGAACGTGTGCCTCATCGAAGCAGACTGCGGCTCTCACAGACATTTACCGGGATTGGGGCTGCAGCCCTAACCTGCTCTGGCACCCTCATTACAGGAGCAGCTTTCACTCATTAATTCATTCCCAGCTGCGCCAAACCAGGCCACGGCGACGGAG